>JAOWBW010001223.1:329317-388803 GCA_026119855.1 Campanula takesimana | reverse complement strand
TAGGTTGTCCATTGTTATAGAATAGGCTTAGAAATAGGGCAAGAAGATCAAGATTCAAGAAAATCACTTGTGAGTTTGAGCCGCGCATATGCGCCTTCCATGCGCTATGCGCCATGAACGCCTCTCAGAAAACAATCGCAAGGGATTTCTTCTAGCTATGAAGCGCGCCTCTGCGCCCCTTATTTCTTCCTAGCTATGAAGCGCGCCTCTGCGCCCCTTGATTTAGCGCCCAATTACTGTGCGCTTCTTGACTCAATGCGCCTCTTGGCTCAAACGCGCCTCAAAGTGTTTATTCAACACTCAGTGATTTATTGAAGATTCAAAGACTTGAAGAGAATTCAAATTACGCCAATGATCCAACGGTGGTTAAAAGATGCATATGCGCCTAATCTATTGACACGTGTCCACAACGGTCACATTTATGTTGAGTGTCAAAATGGCCATAATATATGCATGCTCCAATCAACGAGTGACAGCACATCTTATCCACAAGGATTTCCAACGGCTAGTTTTTTTAAGTTCACTATAAATACCCCATAACTTCAACATTTTGAAGTTGCTGAGTTTTGCTAAGAATTTCAAGAATTCTCTCTCTAAGCATTTGTTGAAGATTTGAAGATTGCTTCGTTTTTTCCAGATTTCTCAAGAACATCTTCATACCTTCATCTTTAGCCCAGATCTTCAAGCTATAACACTTAGTTTCTTGTGCTCTCCATCTCAAAGATCTAAAGAGCCTTGATACTAAGAACACACACTCACCTCTTTAAGATTGATCATTTAGATTCTTCTTTTAGAGATACACTGGTTATTGTTTTGGATTTGTTCTTTCATAGTAATAGATCTTGAGTTAGTATTGAGCTCAAACATTGTAATTTGTAACACTCACTCATTATATAAGATCTCCATTAGAAATCCAAGACTAACCATCTTGGTAGAGGACGTAGATCTTTCATTGATCGAACCTCTCCAAATAGCTTGTGTTATTATCTTGTCATTTCTTTCAAGTTATTATTTTCACTCACTATTTGCTTGTTTACTCATTGTAGATTGATTGAACTGAATTGTGTTGTGTTTGTTATATCATTTGCCTTAGTTCCTTATTTCACTCACTTTGAGCCAAAATACTTAGTGTGTGTGTTGCGCTCCCTTTATCACTTTGCGCCTATTTTCATTACTAAATTCCGCTGTGCATTTCACTCACTCACTTAGGCGCATTTCATTACGCTTACTTGATAAAGTGCGCATTTGCAATTGAGTTTATCAAGGGTACGAAAAGAATTTTAAAACAGCTATTCCCCCCCCCCTCTAGCTATTTTTCATACCCTTGTTGCCCTTTGGGACCAACAAGTGGTATCAGAGCAAACACCTTTATAAAACATTTTCGTTTTTCAAGCTTAACAGCTTGGGTGCCGATTCTAAATGGCAAACTCAAAACCTATGGCAACTGCAAACTACACTCACGTTCCGGTCTTTGATGAAGATCATTTTGACGTGTGGAAATTCAGCATATTGACTCATCTCAACTCAATCGATGAAAGGCTCCATGACACCGTCGTTTATGGACCTTATATTCCGATGAAGGCGAATCCAAATCCACGCACCAACGCTGCCCAACCTACAGTTCTCAAACCAAGGGAAGAATGGACCGAGGAAGAAATTAGAAGAGTTGCAAATGATGGCAAAGCAAGAAACATTCTTCTAAGCACTCTAAGCACGGCTATGAAACAACAAGTCATGCATTGTGCTACCGCTAATGAGCTATGGGATGCTATTGAAGAGCATATTGAAGGAGACACGGTTTGCAAGGAGAACAAGAAATACGAAGTACAAAAGAGATTCAACAATTTCTCTCAACTCCCCGGTGAAAACTTGAGGCAAACTTATGAACGCTACTGTGAAATTATCAATCTATGTATTTCACTTGGCATGAAGTTTACCAACAAAGATTTGAATGTAAATTTTCTACAAGCTTTTGGATCAAGATACCTACATAAATCTAGCGCTCTTGAAGACGCTGGAACTTTAGATGTTGGACATTAAGGAACCTTTATGCAAATCTCAAAGTTTACGAACTCAAACTCCAACGAATCAGCGAAACTGAAGGAAAGTCAAAATCTATGGCTATGGTGGCGCACAGAGAAACGCGCCTACACCTGCGCCTGTTCCTGCGCCTGTACAAGATGAGAAAAGTTCCGATCCCAAAATTTCTACTTCTGAGCTATTAGACATGGATGATGAAGACTTCGCTTTATTTGTGAAGAAATTTCAAAAGTTCAGAAAATTCTCAAGATCCGGCTCAACCAACAAATTTCAAGGATCTACCAGCAAAGCTCCTCAAAAGTTTTCAAGGAGCAGTGATTCAAAAAGGAAAGAAGATCTTGTTTGTTTTAATTGCAGGAAACCCGGACATTTTGCATCAAGCTGCCCGATCCCCAAATTTGAATATATGCAGAAGAAGAGCAGCCATACTCCCAAATTCACTCCCAAGTTCACTCGTCACAAGGGAATGGTTGCTGAAGAAGAAGCACCAGCAAATGAGCACAACACTTGGATTGAAACAGACTCCGATGAGAGCGATGAAGATTCCGATGATGGACTCGTTTGTTTGATGGCAAATGATGATGAAGTTGATGCTTATGATTCTGATGATGACTTCTCCAAGGATGTTCCCGATATGAATGCCTTGAATAAACCTATCAAGAAATCTGCAGGTTTTCAAGAAGTGAAAAAGAAGAAAGGACCAACCATCAGTGAGCTCGTTGAACAAGGATTTCTCACTCCGGCTCAAAACGATGGTGGATTGCTATTCTCACGATGTGATCTTGGAGCAAGGAACAAATTGAGAAAAGGAGCATACATTAGACCACAGGTTGAACCAACTGCTCCAATCTCCAAAATCAATGATGAAGTGATTGCTGAACAAGAAAAATTGTTCAAAAAGGCTGAAAAGGTAATCACTAGATTTGATAGTATGAAGGAAGCTTTAGCACTATCATGTGATGAAATTTCCCAGCTTAAGACCGAGAAATCTCTACTTAAATCTGAACTCACCCTCCTTAAGGAGCAGATAAAGAGCATGACTCCTCTTACTGTTAAAAACACTTTTCTAACAGAACAGAACTCACTTCTTAAGGTTCAAAACGATGAATTGGTTGCTCAAATTACTGATCTTAAAAATATTACAAATGAGTGGTCCAATTCTCGTGTCACTATGGAGAATATATTTGATCCCAAAAAGTCAGTGGTGATAAAAGTGGCTTGGGATTCTCATCAACTAGTGACAACTTTAAATGTTATGTCTACCCAACGAAGCAATTTGGGAAAGCTAATGGGAAAGATATAGCTACAGATGAACTATCTCCTAGCAAAATCATTCTTGAAAATAGGCGCGCTCCTTCTCCGAGTGCTCATTATGCGCCTAAGAGCCACGCGCCTCATCGCCGTGCGCCTCCTAGCCCTATGCGCCCTCTAAGAACAAGCGCTCCAAAATTTCAAAAGAAAGATTTTGTTAAGGCTAGTCCATCTGACCCAAAGAAGAATGCCATCCCCAAGAAAAGTAAAGAGTTTGTGAAAACTCACGTGATTGGTGGCTTTCATCATTGTTCCATTTGTGATTGTTCAGGACACAAGGCCGTGGAATGCCTTTTGCGATTCACTCCAAATGCCAAAGGACGTAAAAATCCTAAGGTCAAGCAAGAGTGGGTTGTCAAAAGTTGCTAACCCTAGGACCCAAAAGGAATAAAGGGGACCTGCTTAAATGTCTATATTTCAGGTTCTTTGTTTCATGGCTGGATCTTCAAAAGCTAGAAATTATGAATGGATTCTCGATAGTGGGTGTTCAAGACACATGACTGGAGATGAATCCTTATTAGAAGATGTCCATGAAGAAATAGGTCCCTCCGTAACATTTGGCGATAATAACAAAGGTCAAGTTGTAGCATATGGAAAGCTCAAGAAAGACAAAGTGTGCATTGAAAGAGTCTCACTCGTGGAAGGGCTCAAGCACAACTTATTATCCATATCTCAATTCTGCGACAAAGGATTAGAATGCCATTTCACTTCAACGCAATGTCTTATCAAGAATGGCAAAACTGGAGCTATCTTAGTCACGGGATATCGTAAGACAAATATTTATATTATTGATTTCCATAGTATGAACTCTAGTACTAATCTTTGTTTTGTAGCAAAAAGTGTGAACGAAAATAGTTGGCTGTGGCACAAGCGCTTAAGTCACTTAAACTTCAAGTATCTATCTAAACTCAGCAGGAATAATCTTGTCAAAGGACTTCCCAAGGTTGCTGATCATCATGACAAAAAGTGCGCCGCATGTCAACTTGGCAAACAACCGAAGCAGTCATTTTCAAGCAAGTCTAATCCTTCAACTTCAAGATGTTTGCAACTGCTTCACATTGATCTATTTGGACCAGTTTCCACCGCAAGTATTAGAAAAAACAAGTATACTCTAGTTGTGGTGGATGATTATTCAAGATATACATGGGTGGAGATGATGATTACAAAAGATGATTGTTATGATATTCTCACTACCTTATTTCGACTGCTCCAAACCCAAAAAGAAGATGACATCGTTAGTGTTCGATCCGACAATGGAACAGAATTCAAAAACAATGGTGTTGCTCGATATTGTGAAGATCATGGGATAGATCACAACTTTTCAACCGCCGGAGTCCCTCAACAAAATGGCGTTGTTGAACGAAAGAATAGAACGTTGATTGAAGCGGGAAAGACGATGATAGCTGAAGCTAAATTGCCTAAGTACTTTTGGGAAGAAGCTATCAACACTGCATGTTTTACTCAAAATCGTTCCCTCATCAACAAACTTCACAACAAGACTCCGTATGAACTTTGGCATGGTAGAACCCCCAACATTGCATTCTTCAAGATCTTTGGTTGCAAATGTTATATCCTCTACAACGGAAACGAAAATAGAGGTAAATTCGATGCCAAAGCCGACGAAGGTATTTTTGTTGGGTATGCCAAACACTCTAAAGCTTTTCGTGTTTTTAATAGAACTACATTAGTGATAGTTGAATCTGTACATGTTACATTTGATGAACATTCTCTCCTTGAGCCACATTTGGCTCCAAATGTTGCTGATGATTCTATTGAGCTAAATGATACAGGGCTCCTATTTATGTTGCGCCCACTCAAGATCAGAATCTATCAACACAAGGAAATCCATCTACATCAAATGCGCCTAATTCAATGAATAATGCGCCTGGTGAATCCTCTATTGCGCCTCACTCAAATGATGCGCCTCATGATTCCTCTCACGCGCCTATTTCTACTGCTGCATCTGGTGTAAACCCAAATTTCAATTCTGAGCCAGTTCAACCCCCAAATTTCAATGACTTTGAATCTGGTGAAGATGTACCAATTGAAGACCTTCATGTTTCTACGACTCAACCTAACTTACCTCCTGAAATTCGTGAAGTTAGAGGTCATCCAATTGCTAATATCATCGGTGATCTACAAGTTGGTGTTCGTACAAGGAGAGCTACAAACTTTGATGCTTACACTGCTTTTATCTCTCAAATTGAACCAAAGAAGGCTGATGAAGCGCTCCAAGATCCTAATTGGGTTGTTGCAATGCAAGAAGAACTCAATCAATTTGAACGATGTAAGGTTTGGACTCTAGTTCCTTGACCAAATGATCAAGGAGTGATTGGTACGAAATGGGTGTTCAGGAACAAGATGGATGAGAATGGAACCATCACGAGAAACAAAGCAAGATTGGTTGCACAAGGCTATAGGCAAGAAGAAGTAATTGACTACGATGAAACTTTTGTGCCCGTAGCAAGACTTGAAGCTATCAGATTATTTCTAGCTTACGCCGCTTACAAGAACTTCAAGTTATATCAAATGGATGTGAAGAGCGCGTTTCTAAATGGTGAACTCCAAGAACAAGTCTATGTTGCTCAACCACCTGGGTTTGAAGATTCACAATTTCCAAATCATGTGTACAAACTCCAGAAAGCTTTGTATGGACTCAAACAAGCACCAAGAGCATGGTATGATACACTATCAAAGTTTCTCATCGAAAAAGGCTTCACTCGCGGTAAAATCGATACAACTCTTTTCATTACCAAACATAATGGTCATAAATTACTTGTTCAAATTCATGTTGATGATATTATATTTGGTTCTACTAATGAATTGTTGTGCAAGCGTTTTGAGAAACTAATGAAGAGCAAGTTTGAAATGAGCATGATGGGAGAACTCACATTCTTCCTCGGGCTTCAAATCAAGCAAATGAGTGAAGGCATTTTTATCAACCAATCCAAATACACAAAGGACTTAATCAAGAAGTTTGGACTTGAGAACGCTAAAGCATACGATACTCCAATGGCCACCGGCAACAAACTCGACAAAGATTTAAAAGGTAAACGTGTTGATCAAACGCTCTATCGAGGTATGATTGGCTCACTCCTTTACCTTACTGCTAGTAGGCCTGATATTATGTTTAGTGTTTGTGTTTGTGCTCGTTATCAATCCGACCCTAGAGAAGCACACTTAATTGCTGTGAAACGCATTATAAGATATCTCTCTGGCACTGTTAACCTTGGACTTTGGTACACCAAAGATTCGAACTTTAAACTTGTAGGTTATTCAGATGCGGATTACGCAGCGTGCACCATTGATAGGAAAAGCACAAGTGGCACTTGTCATTTCCTCGGATATAGACTTGTGTCATGGGCGAGTAAGAAACAAGCTTCAGTATCTGTCTCAACAACCGAAGCCGAATATATCGCTGCGGGAAGTTGTTGTTGTCAAATACTCTGGATGAAGCAGCAATTGGTGGACTATGATATCATCGAAGAAAATTGTCCCATCTACTGCGACAATACATCAACAATTGCAGTTTCTGAAAATCCTGTCATGCACTCAAAAACCAAGCACATCGACATCAAATATCACTTCCTCAAAGACCACGTGGAGAAAGGCAATATACATTTGGAACACGTGGGAACCGACTATCAAATCGCCGACATTTTAACGAAAGCACTCGACGCGAAACGGTTCATGTTTTTGAGAGGTGAAATGGGTATGCTTGAACTCAACTAAATTCAATATAGTTTTGTCAATACTAATGATTTTATGTTTTGTTGAGTTATATGAGTACATTAGGTACAAATGTCAAATCATTTCAAAGTTTCAAGGAAACTTCCTGCGCGCCTAATCATCTCTTGCGCGCCTCACCCTCCTGCGCGCACAGCAACTAATACGCGCCTAAGCATCTTACGCGCTTCAAACCCTTATGCGCCCTCAACCATCTTTGCGCACCTAGATGAGTATGCGCCTTGTTGAAGTAATGCGCCCCTTCATGCGCGCATTAACTATTGCGGCTCAATCAATTCTCAAATTTAATTTCAATGATTGAACGTATTAATTACACAAGTACCAGGTATGTTTATTCTGTTCATTTATTATAGGAATCTATGTCTTTTGACATTCCTTTAATTGTTCAAGGGTACTTGTGCAATTAAATTTTTCCCTCGTTTTACGTTTTTCAAAAATTTTATTTTATGGGGATATATTTCTTGCACCCCAAACTTACACCAAAATAGATGTTTTTGGTGTTTGTGCAAAAATTAGTCAAAATTGCTCATACACTTAAAGGGAAAGTGGAGCAGTTTTTTTTTACCCAATATGTCACATCATGACACTTTATGTCATTCTGCATTTAATGCCCTTCAAATCCATAAATCCCTCATTAATGCGCCGTACACATGTCATGATGAGCCGAAATCACTAAAACCCCTCATTAATGCCATCTTTTCAACTTCCCATCTTTTTAAATTTTTGACTGTTTTTTTTTTCAGTGCAAATTTTAAACCTAACCTATAAAAACTCATCATCACCTACCTCTCTCCTCACCAACTCTATCTCTCACAGACTCCAACTCTCTCTCTCTCTTCCCGTTTCTCTCCTCTCTCTCTCTCTCGTTTCTTTATCGAAAATTTTATCATTTCCTTCTCTATTTTTCTTTATATATAACTTTTATGGGTCCTAAGAAAGCTTCAAAATCTATTCAAGACGAAATGGTATGGATTCTTACACTCTAAAACTCTTTAAATTTCTGCAAATTTCTTATGTTTTGTCATTTTCTGTTTTTCCGTTTTTTTTAAAACCCGAAATTGCATTTCTCTTGATAAATCTTGCTTCGGTGATCCGTTTTCAAAATCGCTTGTTAGGTTATGTTCATTTCATGATTTCGAGTCTTTATAGCTAAACTTTTCAACGATCAAGTCTTTATACTTCGCAAATCTGAAAATTTTCAATTTTTGACTTTTCGGTTTCTCGGATCTTTGAATCCATTTACTGGATTCGTTGTTGATTTTTACTTGTTTTGTGTTACATTTTTGTTATCCTTGTCTTCGTGCGGTCATTTTGATATATTGTATGGTTGATTTGGTGAAGTTTCACGAATTATGTGTTCTTGGTGTTCTTCGAGCACTCAAGACATGTTCTTCGTGTTCTTCATTATTTTTGCTTGACTTGGGTCTCATAATTTTCAAAACTTGTTTTTCAAAATTTTCACTTTTTGATTCTGAAAACTTGCATATGTATGTTTGCATGTGTTTGTGAGTTTTTATACTTAGTTTAAATTTCTACATAAGTAATGCGCCTATATATGAATTCATGCGCCTAGTATGATTATGCGCACATTGACATTATGCGCCTCAAAGAGATTCTTGCGCTCACATGCGTTTGCGCCTCAATCCTTTATGCGCCTAATATCATTATGCGCCTACACTTATTATGCGCCCCAATTCATACTTAGTCAATTCTTATGTTCAAATTTTTCTTAGTATATTTCATAGAACCATAAATATGCGCCTTGTATTTCTCTGCGCCTCATAAATTTCATGCACCTACCATAATTATGCGCCTAGATTCATTGTGCTCTCTTATGTGCCTATGACTCTTTGCGCCTAATTATTCTATGCGCCTCAAATTTCATGCGCCTGGTATACACTTTGCTTATTTATGCTTCTATGCGCCTGATTCACACTAATTCCTTTAAATGTTTAATTTTTCAGGATCTATCTAACTTCAGACCTGGTGAAACATTTGATTTAAATGAGCTATCTGCTGATCCTATGGGTGTCGAAGTTATGGATTATATCAGACTGGCTGGACTTCTCCCTTTGTTCACTCTGGAGAAACCTTTCTACTCTCCGCTCCTCGTTGATGAATTTTTCTCTACAGCAGAATTTGTGGAAATTCCAACAGACGTTGAAGGGATGGTGCGCTATCGCATTCGCGCAGTAGTTCAAGACGTTGAGATAACCATGTCTGCCGGCACTATAAAGAACATTGTCAACTTCAACAAAACTGGCCCCTTGAGTGTAGCTGGCAAAGTCAATTCTTATTCAGCCGCCGCTCGAAACATTATGGCGCGTACTCTTCTTCGTATCCCCACTCTTCAAAACAATATCAAAACGGTGGAAATTAGAGATGGTGGTGACTTATTGGCGCATATTGCGCATCTTGTTGGCACTTCCATCATCTTCAAAACTAGAAATGTTAACAGATTTACTATGGAGCAGTGGGAATTCACAGCTGCCATCATGGCAAAAACCATCCTCAACTGGCCTCAGATCTTATTTACTAATCTTCAGGACCAGATTGACAAGTACAATAAAAACAAAGCTGACGGCAAGATGAAGTTCAAGACTCACTGCCGTATTCTCACTAAAATCTTCCTTTCCTACCCTGCGCTTGCTAATTTTCTTGCTGAGAACCCAGCCTACCAGACCACTGATGTCCCTATCTTTGGTAAGGACAGTTGAGTGATGAAGAGGCGCAGAAAGCGCATGGCCAAGCGCGCGCCAAAGGTGAAAGGCGCTCAGTTGGTAGATGAAGCCACTGAGTCTGATGAAGAAGCAGCTGGCGCAGATGGTGAAGAAGAAGCTAAAGTAGCGCCACGCGCAGAACCTATTCCTGGCGCAGTGAAAGGCAAAGGCAAAGGGATTGCTGAAGAACCAAGCAGACCTGCTAAGTGCCCCAGAACCGACACTGAAGAAGAAAAGGAGCTGAAACGCGCTAAAGAAGCCAGTAGACTGGAAGCGCAGTTAAAAAGAGATGAAGAATTCAGATTGAAACAGGCTGCTGATTTATCTAAATCTGAAAGGCGCAAAGGCGCAGGGTCTAGCGCTGATGCACGCGCGCCTGCTCATGATGCGCCTCCAACCGTTCCTGCGCCTACTCCAACACCATCTTTTGATCGTCAACAAGTCAGAGATAAAATTTCTGCAGATTTATTTGGTGAAGATATTGAGGATCAACCTCAGGGGGAGCCAGAACAGTTAAGGCGCAAACCATCATCTGTGCGCCCAAAGGTTCCTGCGCCTCATCCTGAAGAAATTTCTTCAAGTGCAGAATATATTCCATCTCCTCCCCGCGCTCCTACTCCGCGCCCCTCTACTCCTGCGCCTCCTCCTCCCACTCCTGATATGAGTGTGGTTATTTCTCTACTGAAGCAACTCCAGCAAGGCCAGTCACAAATGAACTCACAATTAGAGCTTCATACTTCAATGCTTACCCAGCAGGCTGATGAGATTGCTGCCATTAAGGGGGAGATAAAGCGCATAGATGCCAACATCAAGGACAAACACTTCCTGACCCCTCAACAGTGGAATGATGCTATTGATCAGATGAACGATTTATTCAAAGGTACTCTTGCTTCTCTTCACGAGCGAATTAGCGCTGGCATCCAACTCACCGATGGCCAAGATTTTATAAACGCTATAAAGGAAGTAGAGTTGAACATAGCGGGGGATATAAGGAAATTGTTTGAAATGGTGGCTGGAGATAGCCATAAATTATTGAGCGTTGTTGATAAGCTCAACGAAGTGAAGGATGAGCTACAAATCCTGGGACTATCTGTATATGGCGCAGAACCAAATGATGAACCCAGCGCTGCTCCAATTGCTCCTGATGCACATGCGCCTGGATCTAATGCGCCCTCTTCCAGCTCTGCTCCTGCTCCCAGCGCGCTTGTTGACATTAACTCCCTGCTTTCAAAGATTGATGTCTTGAAGGAGTTAGTTGTCACTCACTTCAACGCCGCACACTCCAGCGCAGACAGGCGCTCAGATAGGATTTCCTCTAACATTGTTTCAGCGCAGGCTGCTATTGAAGCTAACTTTCAGAACGTTGCAGAAAACGTCGCTCAACAGCAAGCCATTACTCAACGCACCATTGATGAATATCAAAACATCAATGTTGGTCATTTGCGCTACCTCAGAGACGGCGTCACAGACACTCATGGTTTAGTGAACCGCGCCTATCAACTTTCCAAACAAATCCAGCGCTCCGTTTCTGAAATTGAAGAAGGTTTGAAGGAAGATGACGCGCCTCCTAATCCTTAGTTTTCTTAGAATGTAAGTTAGAATTTTTTTTGTTAGTAAATCCCTTTTGAAGATAGTGATTTTAGTGCTTACTTGTTTTAGCACATCTTTTGTCTTTGTTCTATTCGAAACTTGTAATTTGTAACTTCAACTTCCCAAGTTTTAATGAGAACAATGCATCACTTATTATCAAACTTTGTTCACTCAAACTCCTTGTTTGTAGAACAATGAATATTGTTTAAATTCATATGCATCATATTGAATTGTTTCATACTTTCATGCATTGAGTTTAAACTTGGTTTAAACACTTTTCAAAACAAAAATTCATACATCATTTTGAATGGGTTAAACTGTTATTTCTATCTTTCCATATGTAATGTGTTAACCTTATTGGAATAGATTAGAAATCTATATCTTGGACTAGTGTGTACATTAACTTGAGACATGATTTACCAATTTCATTCATTTGGACATGTTTTTATCAAGTATAATGTTTGTCCTTGATATAGTAGGTAATGGCATCAATCAAATAGGGGGAGATTGTTGGGTATGCCCACATATATCTCAGTTTTAATGTAATAGGATTTATTAGATTTGATTGATCCATCACCTAAGCTTTATTTCATGGACTTTAGACCCACATGTAAGAAGTATTTATACTTCATTTTTTAGGTTGTCCATTGTTATAGAATAGGCTTAGAAATAGGGCAAGAAGATCAAGATTCAAGAAAAATCACTTGGTGAGTTTGAGCCGCGCATATGCGCCTTCTGCGCTATGCGCCATGCGCCTCTCAGAAACACGCATAAGGATTTCTTCCTAGCTATGAAGCGCGCCTCTGCGCCCCTTGATTTAAGCGCACAATTACTGTGCGCTTCTTGACTCAATGCGCCTCTTGGCTCAAACGCGCCTCAAAGTGTTTATTCAACACTCAGTGATTTATTGAAGATTCAAAGACTTGAAGAGAATTCAAATTACGCCAATGATCCAACGGTGGTTAAAAGATGCATATGCGCCTAATCTATTGACACGTGTCCACAACGGTCACATTTATGTTGAGTGTCAAAATGGCCATAATATATGCATGCTCCAATCAACGAGTGACAGCACATCTTATCCACAAGGATTTCCAACGGCTAGTTTTTTGAAGTTCACTATAAATACCCCATAACTTCAACATTTTGAAGTTGCTGAGTTTTGCTAAGAATTTCAAGAATTTCTCTCTCTAAGCATTTGTTGAAGATTTGAAGATTGGCTTCGTTTTTCCAGATTTCTCAAGAACATCTTCATACCTTCATCCTTAGCCCAGATCTTCAAGCTATAACACTTTAGTTTCTTGTGCTCTCTATCTCAAAGATCTAAAGAGCCTTGATACTAAGAACACACACTCACCTCTTTAAGATTGATCATTTAGATTCTTCTTTTAGAGATACACCGGTTATCGTTTTGGATTTGTTCTTTCATAGTAATAGATCTTGAGTTAGTATTGAGCTCAAACATTGTAATTTGTAACACTCACTCATTATATAAGATCTCCATTAGAAATCCAAGACTAACCATCTTGGTAGAGGACGTAGATCTTTCATTGATCGAACCTCTCCAAATAGCTTGTGTTATTATCTTGTCATTTCTTTCAAGTTATTATTTTCACTCACTATTTGCTTGTTTACTCATTGTAGATTGATTGAACTGAATTGTGTTGTGTTTGTTATATCATTTGCCTTAGTTCCTTATTTCACTCACTTTGAGCCAAAATACTTAGTGTGTGTGTTGCGCTCCCTTTATCACTTTGCGCCTATTTTCATTACTAAATTCCGCTGTGCATTTCACTCACTCACTTAGGCGTATTTCATTACGCTTACTTGATAAAGTGCGCATTTGCAATTGAGTTTATCAAGGGTACGAAAAGAATTTTAAAATAGCTATTCACCCCCCCTCTAGCTATTTTTCATACCCTTGTTGCCCTTTGGGACCAACACTAGGGCAAGTGGGAGATTGTTGGTAGTGGTGCCCTAGGCACGATTAATAAACGTTGTAATTGTTATCATTTATTTTATATCAATAAAGAGATGTTTTGATTATTATTGTTGTTCATGTTTACTTATAATAATCCCCGTTCCTAGTACTTGTTAAGCACTAGTATAAAGGCTAAATGATCATGGGATGATCATGTTAGATTTATGGGTACTTGTTTGGAACAAGGTACTGGACATGACCCGCTGTATGAGATTTATGTCATGGTCTATGTCGTAGACATATCTCATATTAGTTATGTCATTCGAATCCTTAAACATGAAGTTATTATAGTCTTCCACTTGATGAACATTGTGTTTGACATATTCAAACGCTACCTTAACACGGTAGTTATAAAGGGTATGATTGGCATAATCGGATTCCCGTTGGGAAGAATAATAAGCTAAATGGATTTGTCCCTCCACGGAGAGATGTCAAGCTTGGGCCCCTCGAAGGAATGATGTTGATGAAATGTTTGGCCGGACTCAAATGGATTGATTGGATCAATAGCATTTGAATTATCAACATATTCGGAATCGAGAAAGTATTGAACAAGACAAGTTGACTGTTTGACCATGACTTGTGTTCAATGACATCGTGGACAAAGGGATTATGACATATTCTAAAGGAATGCGAACTTGTATCTAGTTATACTATTTGGGTAGGTATGACGGTTTGCTAGAACCTAATCATATCTTATGGGATCATGTTTGAGCCCATTGCCAACTTAGTATAATCCTAGAGGGTCACACACAATAGAACGAATCTTAAATAAGAGGACTGTATTGGAATTTAGGGTCGAAGGACCTCAAAGGAATTTTTGGAAAAATTCTGGGCTTCCTGGTCAACCAAGCGGGCGCTTGGGTTGGACCAGGCGGGCGCTTGAATGAATTCTGAAAAGATCTGGGCCTACTGGTCAAATAAGCGGGCGCTTGGGTTGGACCAGGCGGGCGCTCGGTCTGGCGGCAGAAAAATTCCTAATTCGATTAGGAAAGGTTTTTGGCACAAGTTACCTATTTGGAATAGGTCTTAATTGTGTATAAAAACCCCAATTCGGTCAGACCATCCTCACTAGTGCTTTTGTGAGTCTCAAAGAGTTTGAGAGAGATTTTATTTTGTTCTAAGATATCCTTGATTGAGGAACAAAATAATTCACAAATAAATTCCATATAGTTCTTTATTAAATTGTGAAAGTGTGTTTCATAATTATTGGTCTAGCAACCAAGATCAAGGAGCCTCTTGATATTCGTTCGAAGTGTGGACACCGCTAGAGGGTGAATTTTATCATCTACAAAGTTCGTGATTTTGTCCGTGATAAAGCTTCAAGTTTCTCCACCAAGACAAAAGAAAACTTTGATAGTCGTCAAGGGTTAGTTTTATCCTTTATTCATGTTGTTGTATTTGATTTAATCATATGAACGGATCCATGGCTTTGGGTTTCTTAAAATTTTAATTGCTATATTCCGCTGCGCATGTTACTTAGAAACCCAACATGGTGGCAAACGATGATGAAGTTAATACTTATGATTCTGATGATGACTTCTCCAAGGATGTTCCTGATATGAATGTCTTGAATAAATGTCGCGACCCCGGACCCCGCGGGCTCGAGACCGCGAGCTGGACGTCGACTTAAAACCAAAACTCTAAAATATAGAAGTTAAAAAAAAAAAAAAATCCATTTTTAACCAAAAGATGATAACACAAGGTTTTACAAATCCAAGTTTAAATCAACAAAGTACATCTAACATAAGCTCCACAGCTTATGCCCAAAAGGATAAAATATACAATTCTTAATGACGTCAATAATGGTGACACTATCCCCAAAAGGTTATACATTTAAATAATGTAAACCGATCCATAACAACCTGCCCCAAAATCTCAATCCTCTCGACGTCCTCCTCGATCCGCGAATCCTAATCCTTTTCCTCCTAGGGGGGGGGGGGGTTAAGGAAAAACAAAGATGGAAATAAACGGGGTGAGATAAAATCTCAGTAAGTTACTAATGCAACTACATGACATGCTAATATGTAATGACCGATAGCAATTAACATAAGATAGATAGCAGCGGAATAATAAGTGACATGCTGTCGAACAGTAACATCCAATAGTCAATCATATAAATAAACATATAACAACAAATGAGAGGCTCCCTATCGCCAACCGTCCCATACCGGTTGGAAATAACGACCAGCTCATCATGCAACACATAAAGCTGAAATAAACACTCATAAGTGGATACATAGCCAAGGTTTCACCCAACTGAAGAACCAAATAAAGGTCGCTGCGCAGCTTCAATAATCAACAATCAACATCTTCATAGCAGCATGAAAGCTCGAAGAGAAAACCCCGGTACCGGAACCAATAACCATAAAAGTGTCACAAAGGACAAGGACCATAACACAAAGTCATGCCCGTTAGCTAGATACATTCACAGAGGAATGCTAACTTGACTTTTCCAAGGCCAATCTGGAAAAGGGGTATAGAAGGGGGCAAAACAATGGTCAACATTATAATGGACTTGGCTTTGCCATTATAATCTTTCCCATCGCCCGATGCAACAAATATGCCAGCTGGGCTTCTAATTAAATGCTAAGTAATAATACTTTAGCATGAATAAACAACTTAAGGTTCCAAAGTAGGGAACCACACCAATTAAATCACCATAAAGATGCAAACGATTACTCAAGAAGAGTTCAACAACAATAGTACAAGGAGTTTCTCATAAAAGAGTCCAACAACATTGACCATTAAAACATAATGATTCAAAGATAAGGCACGTACCAAATACATCCTAAATATGGTACCCACAAGTTAATCGTAAAGAGCACAACCCGAACGGTCACTCACCAATGGCACAATGACTATTACCAAATGACCCTAAACATTTACTCATAAAGATATACTAGGACAATGAACTCAACCATCTCATCACACCTGTAATTCCAAAGTAGGAAATCAGAATGAATACACCTTAAGGTTAATCAAACTGTAAGTACCCAAACGAATCCAAAAGGTTACCCTTATTAGAACATGATCACGACTGGACTAAACCCTACACTTTAGTGTTCCAAAACAACCCTCTAGGTACTATAGGATATCACCTAAAACCTAGACCAAGTCTTATTCTAAAATCAATCCGATCAGTAAAATAACTTTCAATTAAAGGGTCTCAAAGTATGAAATCCTCACTTATATCCCAAAATGATCATAACAACTCAATAAAGTCACTCAATTGGATTTACAAAACTTGTTCACAATGGATCGATACAACTCCTCTTAACCTCAAACACCCAATAAAATCCCGAAGTATAAAACTTAGAACTTAACTGAACAACCCATCCTATATTGTAGTACTTGAATAGAGCTTCGAAACGATAGTTTACACGCCTAAAACGGAGTCCGGACGAAGAAGTTATGGGGGAAACAATTTTAGAAGAAAAGGGAAGAATATATCAGAGTCCCAGCTTGGCACGACCGTGCCTAAGAAAGTGGCACGACCGTGCCAATCATGACGGAAGGAAAGGGAATTTTGGCGCGACCGTGCCTAAGAAAGTGGCACGACCGTGCCAATCATGACGGGAGGAAAGTGAATGTTGCACGACCGTGCCAAATAAAGGAGCACGACCGTGCCAGAAGAACAATGCCCAGATTCTTCCTGGGTTCACCAATTTCGAACCAAAACACAACCTTCACTAAATGCTCAAAATCAAAGCTTTCAAACTAGATTCCAAGGTACTAAAACCACATCTAAACATCAAGGGAACCTAAACAACACCACCTAACAACTCAAAACAAGATTTAAACCCACATTCACATATTCACCATTTTTAACCAAAAATTCAAATAAATTCCAAACAAATTCAAAACTCAACCAAACTTCAAATATAACACATCAAACATTATCTAAACATGATATGAACATTTTAGCATCAAAATGGGGGAAAAGTAACTTACTTGAAAATAATGAAAGTTGACGGAATTCAATTCTTTTTGGCTCTACGCGATCCTATCGATGATCTAAACAAGGTTCATGTTTTAAGAAATGAGAGATTACAAGAGGAAGATGAAGAAAATGAAGAAAGAAGTAAGGAGAAGAAAAAGCTTACCCAATGCTAGAGAGAGAGAGAGAGGCTGGAAAGTGATGGTGAGGAGTGAGGGAGGAGAGGGGAGTAGGGAGGGAGTAGATGAAGAATTATTCAAAATGTTACACTCTGGCCCCTTCCCCAACTACTAACACAATTACTTACACTCCCGACTAACAATTAAGACTCAACACTTCCACACTAGCCCAAATAACTCGAATAAAATGCTAGGCATAATTTATTATGACACATAAAGTGCACACATAAATATTTAAATAAATAATAATTTAAATAAATAAATAAGCAAATAAATAAATAAAAATTATTTATTACTAATAAAATAGAGCCTAGTTTTCGGGTCGTGACAATAAACCTATCAAGAATTCTGCAGGTTTTCAAGAAGTGAAAAAGAAGAAAGGACCAATCATCAGCGAGCTCGTTGAACAAGGATTTCTCACTCCAGCTCAAAGCGATGGTGGATTGTTATTCTCACGATGTGATCTAAGTGCAAGGAACAAGTTGAGAAAATGAGCTTACATCAGAACTCAAGTTAAACCAACTGCTCCAATCTCCAAAATCAATGATGATGAAGTGATTGTTGAACAAGACAAAATGTTCAAAAAGGCTGAAAAGGTAATCACTAGATTTGATAGTATGAAGGAAGCTTTAGCACTATCATGTGATGAAATTTCCCAGCTTAAGACCGAGAAATCTCTACATAAATCTGAACTCATCCACCTTAAGGAGTAGTTAAAGAGCATGACTCCTCTTACTGTTAAAAACACTTTTCTAACAGAACAGAACTCACTTCTTAAAGTTCAAAACAATGAATTGGTTGCTCAAATTACTGATCTTAAAAAGATTACAAATGAGTGGTCCAATTCTCGTGTCACTATGGAGAATATATTTGAGACCTAAAAAGTCAGTGGTGATAAAAGTGGCTTGGGATTCTCATCAACTAGTGACAACTTTAAATGTGATATCTGTGCTGAAAGAGATAGTGAATTTACAAATCAGCAAACTTTTGAAATTCCCAAGGAAAAACATTCTAATTCAATGGGAAAAGGAAAGGAAAAAGTCAAGAGACAAACATTCCATTATGTCTACCCAACGAAGCAATTTGGGAAAACTAATGGGAAAGATATAGCTACAGATGAATCATCCTCTAGCAAAATCCCTCTTGAAACAAAGCGTGCTCCTTCTCTGAGTGCTCATTATGCGCCTAGGAGCCACGCGCCTCATCGCCGTGCGCCTCCTAGCCCTATGCGCCCTCCTAGATCAAGCGCTCCAAAATTTCAAAAGAAGGATTTTGTTAAGGCTAGTCCATCTGACCTAAAGAAGAATGCTATCCCAAAGAAAAGTAAAGAGTTTGTGAAAACTCATGTGATTTGTGGCTTTCATCATTGTTCCATTTGTGATTGTTCTGGACACAAGGCCGTGGAATGCCTTTTGCGATTCAATCCCAATGCCAAATGACGTAAAAACCCTAAGGTCGAGCAAGAGTGTGTTGTCAAAAGTTGCTAACCCTAGGACCAAAAAGGAATAAAGGGGACCTGCTTAAATGTCTATATTTCAGGTTCTTTGTTTCATGGCTGGATCTTCAAAAGCTAAAAATTATGAATGGATTCTCGATAGTGGGTGTTCAAGACACATGACTGGAGATGAATCCTTATTAGAAGATGTCCATGAAGAAAGAGGTCCCTCAGTAACATTTTGTGATAATAACAAAGGTCAAGTTGTTGCATATGGAAAGCTCAAGAATGACAAAGTGTGCATTGTGTTGGTCCCAAAGGGCAACAAGGGTATAAAAATAGCTAGAGGGGGGTTGTGAATAGTTGTTTTAAAATTATTTTCGTACCCTTGATAAACTCAATTGCAAATGTGCACTTTATTAAATAAGTGTTATGATATGCGCCTAAGTGAGTGAGTGAAATGCACAGCGGAATTTAGTAATGTAAATAGGCACAAAGTATGATAAAGGGGGCGCACACACACTCTAAGTATTTTGGCTCAAAGTGGGTGAAATAAGAAACTAAGGCAAATGATATAACAAACACTACACAGTTCAATCAATCAATCTACAATGAATTAAACAATCAAATAGTTAGATATGATATGAACTTGAAAGGAAATAGCAAGATAGTAAGTACGCGCTATTTAGAGAGGTTCGATCGGGAAAATGATCTATGTACTCTACCAAGATGGTTAGTCTTGGATTTCTAATGAAGATCTTATATAATGAGAGAATGTTACAAATTACAATCGTTTTGAGTTTATACACTAACTCAAGATCTATTTCTATGAAATAACAAATCCTAGACAATAACCGGTGTATCTCTAAAAGAAAGATCTAAGTGATCAAACTTAAAGAGGTGTGTGTGTGATTTTAGATTCAAGGCTCTTTAGATCTTTAAGATTGAGAGCACAAGAAAACTAAAGTGTTATCGCTTGAGGATCTGGGCTAAGGATGAAGTTATGAAGATGTTTTTGGGAATTCTGGAAATAACAAAGGCAATCTTCAAATCTTCAACAAATGCTTGAGAGAGAAATTCTTGAAATTCTTAGCAACTTCAAATGGTTGAAGTTATGGGGTATTTATAGTAGAGCCCCAAAAACTAGCCGTTGGAAATCCTTGGTGAGTCAGAGAAAGGACGGATGTGCTGTCGCTCATTGAGTGGAGCACGTGTCCTTTTATAGCCGTTAGACACATAACACAAATATGACCGTTATGGACAGGTGTCCTTAGATGCGGCCTGCATACGTGTTTTTTAACCACCTTTGGATCATTGGCGTAGTTTGAATCTCTTCAAGTCTTTGAATCTTCGTTAAATCACTGAGTATTAAAAACACTTCTTTGAGGCGCGTGAGTTAAGAGGGGCGCGTAGCGTATGCGCGTTCTGAGTCATCTGAGGCGCATGAGATATGCTAGGCGCATACTCATGCGCGCGCTTAAGAAGGCGCATGGCGCATGGGTGAGGCGCATGGCGCGTGACTCAAACTCAAAGTGTGATTTTCTTGAATCTTGATCTTCTTGCCCTATTCCTAAGCATATTCTATTACAATGGGCAACCTAAAAAAATGAAGTATAAATACTTCTTACATATGGGTCTAAAGTCCATGAAATAAAACTTAGGTGATGGATCAATCAAATTTAATCAATCCTATTACATTGAAACTGAGATATAAGTGGGCATACCCAACAATCTCCCCCTATTTGATTGATGCCATTACCTACTATATCAGGGACAAACATTATACTTGATAAAAACATGTCCAAATAAATGATATTGGTAAATCATGTCTCAAGTTAATGCACACACTAGTCCAAGATATAGATTTCTAATCTATTCCAATAAGGATAAAACATTACAAATGGAAAGATATAAACAACAGTTTATAACACATTCAAAATGGTATGAGTTTTAGTTTTGAAACGTGTTTAAACAAAGTTTAAACTCAATGCATGAAATATGAAGAAGTTCAAATATGATGCATATGATTTTAAATAACATTCAATGTTCTATAAACAAGAAGTTTGAGTGAACAAGTTTTGAAACAAAAGTGATGTTTTGTTCTCATTAATACTCAAGGTGTAAGAGTTACAGAGTACAAGTATTTAACAGAACAAAAACAAAAGGTGCTAAAACATGTAAGCACTAAATCACTAGTAAAAGTTTCTAATCACAAAAAAATTCTAACAACTTACAAACAAACCAAAAACTAAGGGTTGGGAGGAGGCGCGTCTTCATCCTTCAATCCTTCTTCTATTTCAGAAACGGAGCGCTGGATTTGTTTGGAAAGTTGGTGACAACGGTTTATAACACCATGAGTATCAGTGACACCATCTCTAATATAGCGCAAATAATCCACATTGATGTTTTGATACTCATCAATGGTGCGCTGAGTGATAGATTGCTGTTGTGAAAAGTTTTCAGTGAAGGCTTGGAAGTTAGATTCAACAACAGCTTGAGCAGTAAGTATATCAGCGGAGACTCTATCTGCGCACCTGTCTGCACTGGAATACCCGTCATTGAAGTGAGTGACAACTAATTCCTTCAAAACATCAATCTTTGAAATCAGTGAATTAATGTCTATTTGCGCGCCAGGAGCAGAGCTGGAAGAGGGCGCAGGAGTTTCAGGAGCTGGAGGCGCATGAGTTTCAGAAGCTTTGGGTTCTGCGCCAGGATCAGTACCATACACAGTTAAGCCCAGGATTTCTAGCTCATCCTTAACTTCTTTGAGTTTATCAACAACACTCAACAATTTTTGGCTATCTCCAGCCACCATCTCAAACAACTTCCTTATATCACCCGTTATATTCAACTCTACCTCCCTTATAGCGTTAATGAAATCTTGGCCATCAGTGAGTTTGATGCCACCATCTATGCGCTCATGAAGGGAGGCAAGAGTACCTTTGAAAAGTCCATTCATCTGATCTATAGCGTCATTCCATTATTGAGGAGTAAGGAAATGTTTGTCCTTGATATTCGCATCGATGCGCGCCATCTCCCCCTTAATGGCAGCAATCTCAACAGCTTGCTGAGTAAGCATGGAAGTATGAAGCTATAACTGTGAGTTCATTTGAGCTTGGCCTTGCTGGAGTTGCTGTAGCAGTGAAATAACAATACTCATATCAGGAGTGGAAGGAGGAGGCGCAGGAGAAGTATGGGGCGCAGGAGGTGAAGGTAGATAATCATCACTTGAAGTAGGCTCAACTGAAGTAGTTGGGGGCGCATAAGGACTCTTGCGCCTGGTCAAGGGCTCTGGCTTCCCCTGAACTTGATCATCACTCAAGTCACCAAAAAGTTCATCAGATAGCCTATCTTTGAGTGCTTGGCGCTCAGCAGAGAGTGGTTCTGAAGTTAGTTTCTGAGTTGGAGCTGGAGCAGAAGGCTTTTATGGAGGCGCATGAACAATAGGAGGAGCATTAGTGACAGGTGCGCGTACATCAGCGCTAGACCCTGCACCTTAGCGCCTTTCAGATTTTGATAACTCAGCAGCCTGTTTCAACTTGTATTCTTCATCCCTTTTCTTCTGCGCTTCCAGTCTACTGGCTTCCTTAGCGCGTTTAAGTTCCTTCTCTTCTTCAATTTCAGATCGTAGGCGCTTAGGAGGTCTGCTTGTTCCTTCAGCAACCCTTTTTCCTTTTCCCTTTTCTGCGCCTGGAACAACTGTTGGTTCTGCGCGAGGTGCTGCTTCAAAGTCTGCGCCATCTTCTGTGCCATCAGCATCTTCATCTGACTCAGTGGCTTCATCAACCAACTGAGCACCCTTTACTCTAGGCGCGCGCTTTGCCATGCGCTTCTTGCGCCTCTTCAAGACAAGGTTGTCTTTCCCAAAAACTGGAACATCATCAGTTTTATAAGCAGGGTTCTCATTTAGGAATTTGGCAAGGGCAGGATAAGTGAGAAATATCTTCGTGAGTATACGGCAGTGAGTTTTGAACTTTATCTTCCCATCAGACTTGTTTTTGTTATACTTATCAATCTGGTCAGACAAGGTTTTGAACAAAATCTGAGGCCAATTCAATCTAGTCTTTCCCATGATGGCATCAGTATACTCCCACTGCTCAACGGTGAATCTATTCACATTACCGGTCTTGAACACGATTGAAGTATCAACAAGATATGCTATATGAGCAAGCAGATCACCACCATCTTTTATCTCAACGTTTTTTATGTTGTTCAGAAGAGTAGGGACTTTGAGATAAGTACACGCCACTGTATTCTGATCTGCAACTGAGTAAGAGTTCGGTTGACCAGAAACACCCTGAGGGCCAGTAGTGTTGAAACTCACTATGTTCTTGATTGTGCTCGTAGATATAGTTATAGCAACATTCTGAACGGTGACGCATATCCTGTAGCGCACATATCCATCAGCTGGAGTCTCAACTAGAGCAGCGGTTGAGAAGAATTCATCAACAAGGAGCGGAGAATAGAATGGTTGATCCAGCGTGAATAAAGGAGTGAGTCCAGCGATGTGAAGGGTTGAAAGGATTTCAACTCCCATTGGATCAAGTGAGAGCTCAGCAAGATCAACTGTCTCACCAGGTCTGAAATTTGCAGGATCCTGGTACTTGTGACAAATTGAATACGTTCAATCATTGAGGAATTAATATGTGGTAGCATTGATTGATCCGCAGTTATAAAGAGGCGCATAGTCTCATCTAGGCGCGCAGAATGATTTAAGAGGCATTGAATGCTAGGCGCGCATAGGGAGTGAGGCGCGCAAGAGACTTGGGCGCGCAGTGAGTGTAGGGCGCGCAAAGGCAGAGTTTCCTTGAAACTTGAAATGATTTATCATTTGAACCTAATATACTCATAACTCAACGAAAACAAAATCATTAGTATTGACAAAACTATAAGGAAATTAGTTGAGTTCAAGCATACCCATTTCACCTCTCAAAAATATGAACCGTTTCGCGTCGAGTGCTTTCGTTAGAATGTCGGCGATTTGATAGTCGGTTCCCACGTGTTCCAAATGAATATTTCCTTTCTCCACGTGGTCTTTGAGGAAGTGATATTTGATGTCGATGTGTTTGGTCTTGGAGTGCATGACAGGATTTTCAGAAACCGCAATTGTTGATGTATTGTCGCAGTAGATCGGACAATTTTCTTCGATTATATCATAGTCCACCAATTGTTGCTTCATCCATAGTATTTGACAGCAACAACTTCACGCAGCGATATATTCGGCTTCGGTTGTTGAGACAGATACTGAAGCTTGTTTCTTACTCGCCGATGACGCAAGTCGATATCCGAGGAAATGACAAGTGCCACTAGTGCTTTTCCTATCAATTGTGCACGCTGCATAATCCGCATCTGAATAACCTACAAGTTTAAAATTCGAATCTTTGGTGTACCAAAGTCCAAGGTTAACAGTGCCGGAGAGATATCTTATAATACGTTTCACAGCAATCAAGTATGCTTCTCTAGGGTCAGATTGATAACGAGCACACACACAAACACTAAACATAATATCGGGCCTACTAGCAGTAAGATAAAGGAGCGAGCCAATCGTACCTCGATAGAGCGTTTGATCAACACGTTTACCTTTTAAATATTTGTCGAGTTTGTTGCCAGTGGCCATTGGAGTATCATATGCTTTGGCGTTCTCAAGTCCAAATTTCTTGATTAAATCCTTTGTATATTTGGCTTGATTGATAAATATGCCTTCATTCATTTGCTTGATTTGAAGCCCGAGGAAGAATGTGAGTTCTCCCATCATGCTCATTTCAAACTTGCTCTTCATTAGTTTCTCAAAGTGCTTGCACAACAATTCATTAGTAGAACCAAATATAATATCATCAACATAAATTTGAACAAGTAATTTATGACCATTATGTTTGGCAATGAAAAGAGTTGTATCGATTTTAGCGCGAGTTTGTACACGTGATTTGGAAATTGTGAATCTTCAAACCCAGGTGGTTGAGCAACGTAGACTTGTTCTTGGAGTTCACCATTTAGAAACGCGCTCTTCACATCCATTTGATATAACTTGAAGTTCTTGTGAGCTGCGTAAGCTAGAAATAATCTGATAGCTTCAAGTCTTGCTACGGGCGCGAAAGTTTCATCATAATCAATTCCTTCTTCTTGCCTATAGCCTTGTGCAACCAATCTTGCTTTGTTTCTTGTGATGGTTCCATTCTCATCCATCTTGTTTCTGAACACCCATTTTGTACCAATCACTCCTTGATCATTTGGTCTTGGAACAAGAGTCCAAACCTTGCATCGTTCAAATTGATTGAGTTCTTCTTGCATAGCAACAACCCAATTAGGATCTTAGAGCGCTTCATCAGCCTTCTTCGGTTCAATTTGAGAGATAAAAGCAGTGTAAGCATCAAAGTTTGTAGCTCTCCTTGTATGAACACCAACGTTTAGATCACCAATGATATTATTGATTGGGTGACCTCTAACTTAACGAATTTCAGGAGGTAAGTTAGGTTGAGTCGTAGTGACTTGAAGGTCTTCAATTGGTACATCTTCACAAGATTCTAAATCATCAAATTTTGGGGGTTGAATTGGTGTAGAGTTGAAACTTGGGTTTACACCAGATGCAGCTGTAGATATAGGCGCATGAGAGGAATCAAGAGGCGAAAAATGTAAGTGAGGCACAGCTGATGACTCATGGGGCGCGCCATATGAGGAATTAGGCGCAACTGATGTTGATGAATTTCCTTGAGTTGATAGATTCTGTTCTTGTGTAGGCGCAACATAAATAGAAGCACCTGTATCATTAAGCTCAACAGAATCATCAGCAACATTTGGAGCCAAATGTGGCTCAAGGAGAGAATGTTCATCAAATGTAACATGTACAGATTCAACTATCACTAATGTAGTTCTATTAAAAACGCGAAAAGCTTTAGAATGTTTGGCATACCCAACAAAAATACCTTCGTCGGCTTTGGCATCAAAT
The DNA here is from genome assembly GCA_026119855.1 of Campanula takesimana. Lineage (NCBI taxonomy): Eukaryota > Viridiplantae > Streptophyta > Magnoliopsida > Asterales > Campanulaceae > Campanula > Campanula takesimana. The sequence goes on along the minus strand of JAOWBW010001223.1, from coordinate 362,920 downwards.
TTACCTCTATGTTCGTTTCCGTTGTAGAGGATATAACACTTGCAACCAAAGATCTTGAAGAATGCAATGTTAGGAGTTCTACCACGCCAAAGTTCATACGGAGTCTTGTTGTGAAGTTTGTTGATGAGGGAACGATTTTGAGTAAAACATGATGTGTTGATAGCTTCTTCCCAAAAGTACTTAGGCAATTTTGCTTCAGCTATCATCGTCTTTCCCGCTTCAATCAACGTTATATTCTTTCTTTCCACAACCCCATTTTGTTGAGGAACTCCAGCGGTTGAGAAGTTGTGATCTATCCCATGATCATCGCAATATCGAGCAACACTGTTGTTCTTGAATTCTGTTCCATTGTCGGATCGAACACTAACGATGTCATCTTCTTTTTGGGTTTGGAGCAGTCTGAATAAGGTGGTCAAAATGTCGTAACAATCGTCTTTTGAGATCATCATTTCCACCCATGTGTATCTTGAATAATCATCCACCACAACTAGAGTATACTTGTTCTTTCGAATACTTGCAGTGGTGACTGGTCCAAATAGATCAATGTGGAGAAGTTGCAAACATCTAGAAATTGAAGGATTGGTCTTGCTGGAGAAAGATTTCTTCGGTTGTTTGCCAAGTTGACACGCAGCGCACTTCTTGTCATGATGATCAGCAACCTTGGGAAGTCCTTTGACAAGGTTATTCCTGCTGAGTTTAGATAGATATTTGAAGTTCAAGTGACTTAAGCGCTTGTGCCACAGCCAACTATTTTCGCTCACACTTTTAGCTACAAAACAAAGATTAGTACTAGAGTTTATACTATGGAAATCAATAATGTAAATATTTGTCTTACGAAATCCCGTGAGTAATGTAGCTCCAGTTTTGCCATTCTTGATAAGACATTGAGTTGAGGTGAAATGGCATTCTAATCCTTTGTCGCAGAATTGAGATATGGATAATAAATTGTGCGTGAGCCCTTCGACGAGAGAGATTCTTTCAATGCACACTTTATCTTTCTTGATCTTTCCAGATGCAACAACTTGACCTTTATTGTTATCTCCAAATGTTACGGAGGGACCTCTTTCTTCATAAACATCTTCTAATAAGGATTCATCTCCAGTCATATGTCTTGAACATCCACTATTGAGAATCCATTCATACGTTTTAGCTTTTGAAGATCCAGCCATGACGCAAAGAACCTGAAATATAAACATTTAAAACTGGTCCCGTTTATTCCTTTTGGGTCCAAGAGTTAGCAAATCTTGACAACCCACTCTTGCTTGACCTTAGGGTTTTTACGTCCTTTGGCATTGGGAGTGAATCGTAAAAGGCATTCCACGGCCTTGTGTCCAGAACAATCACAAATGAAACAATGATGAAAGCCACCAATCACATGAGTTTTCACAAACTCTTTACTTTTCTTTGGGATAGCATTCTTCTTTGGGTCAGATGGACTAGCCTTAACAAAATCCTTCTTTTGAAATTTTGGAGCGCTTGATCTAGGAGGGCGCATAGGGCTAGGAAGCGCACGGCGATGAGGCGCGTGGCTCCTAAGCGCATAATGAGCACTCAGAGAAGGAGCGCACTTTGTTTCAAGATGGATTTTGCTAGAGGATGATTCATCTGTAGCTATATCTTTCCCATTAGCTTTCCCAAATTGCTTCGTTGGGTAGACATAATGAAATGTTTATCTCTTGACTTTTTCCTGTCCTTTACCCATTGAATTAGAATGTTTTTCCTTGGGAATTTCAAAAGTTTGCTGGTTAGTAAATTCACTATCTCTTTCAGCACATACATCACATTTAAAGTTGTCACTAGTTGATGAGAATCCCAAGCCACTTTTATCACCACTGACTTTTTGGGACTCAAATATATTCTCCATAGTGACACAAGAATTGGACCACTCATTTGTAATCTTTTTAAGATCAGTAATTTGAGCAACTAATTCATCGTTTTGAACTTTAAGAAGTGAGTTCTGTTCTGTTAAAAAAGTGTTTTTAACATTAAGAGGAGTCATGCTCTTTATCTGCTCCTTAAGGAGGGTGAGTTCAGATTTAAGTAGAGAATTCTCGGTCTTAAGCTGGGAAATTTCATCACATGATAGTGTTAAAGCTTCCTTCATACTATCAAATCTAGTGATTACCTTTTCAGCCTTTTTGAACAATTTTTCTTGTTCAGCAATCACTTTATCATCATTGATTTTGGAGATTGGAGCAGTTGGTTCAACTTGAGGTCTAATGTAAGCTCCTTTTCTCAACTTGTTCCTTGCACTTAGATCACATCGTGAGAATAACAATCCACCATCGCTTTGAGCCGGAGTGAGAAATCCTTGTTCAACGAGCTCGCTGATGGTTGGTCCTTTCTTCTTTTTCACTTCTTGAAAACCTACAGATTTCTTGATAGGTTTATTCAAGACATTCATATCAGGAACATCTTTGGAGTAGTCATCATCGGAATCATAAGTATCAATTTCATCATCATTTGCCACCAAACAAACGAGTCCATTATCGGAATCTTCATCGCTCTCATCGGAGTCTGTTTCAATCCATGTGTTATGCTCATTTGCTGGTGATTCTTCCTCAGCAACCATTCCCTTGTGACGAGTGAATTTAGGAGTGAATTTGGGAGTGTGGCTGCTCTTCGTCTGCATATATTCAAATTTTGGAATTGGGCAGCTTGAAGCAAAGTGTCCTGGTTTCCTGCAATTAAAACAAACAAGGTCTTATTTTCTTTTAGTATCACTGCTCCTTGTGAATTTTGGAGGAGCTCTGCTGGTAGATCCTTGAAATTTGCTTGTTGAGCCGGGCTTGGTGAATTTTCTGAACTTCAGGAATCTCTTCACAAATAAAGCGAAGTCTTCATCGTCCATGTCCAATAGCTCAGAAGTAGAAATTTTGGGATCGGAACTTTTCTCATCATGAGTAGGCGCAGGCGCAGAAACATGTGCCTCTTCTCTTTGCGCCACCATTGCTATGGATTTTGATTTTCCTTCAGTTTCACTAATTCGCTGAAGTTTGAGCTCATAAACTTTGAGATTTGCGTAAAGGTTTCTTAAAGTCCATACATCTAAAGTTCCAGCGTCTTCGAGAGCGCTAGATTTATGTAGGTATCTTGATCCAAAAGCTTGGAGAAAATTGACATTCAAATCCTTGTTTGAAAACTTCATGCCAAGTGAAATACATAGATTTATAATTTCACAGTAGCGTTCATAAGTTTGTCTTAAGGTTTCACCAGGGAGTTGAGAGAAATTGTTGAATCTCTTTTGTACTTCATATTTTTTGTTCTCCTTACAAACAGTATCTCCTTCTATATCCTCTTCAATAGCATCCCATAGCTCGTTAGCAGTAGCACAATGCATGACTTGTTGTTTCATAGCCGTGCTTAGAGTGCTTAGGAGAATGTTTCTAGCTTTGCCATCATTTGCAACTCTTCTTGTTTCTTCCTCAGTCCATTCTTCTTTTGGTTTCTTGACGGTTGGTTGAACAGCATTGGTGCGCGGATTTGGATTCGCTTTCATAGGGATGTAAGGTCCATAAACCACGGTATCATGAAGTCTTTCATCGATTGAGTTGAGATGAGTTAAGATGCTGAATTTCCACATGTCAAAATGATATTCATCAAAGACCAGAACGTGAGTGTAGTTTACAGTTGCCATAGGTTTTGAGTTTGCCTTTTAGAATCGGCACCCAAGCTGTTAAGCTTGAAAAACAAAAGTGTTTTATAAAGGTGTTTGCTCTGATACCACTTGTTGGTCCCAAAGGGCAACAAGGGTATGAAAAATAGCTAGAGGGGGGGTGAATAGCTGTTTTAAAATTCTTTTCGTACCCTTGATAAACTCAATTGCAAATGCGCACTTTATCAAATAAGCGTTATGATATGCGCCTAAGTGAGTGAGTGAAATGCACAGCGGAATTTAGTAATGTAAATAGGCGCAAAGTATGATAAAGGGGGCGCACACACACTCTAAGTATTTTGGCTCAAAGTGGGTGAAATAAAAAACTAAGGCAAATGATACAACAAACACTACACAGTTCAATCAATCAATCTACAATGAATTAAACAATCAAATAGTTAGATATGATATGAACTTGAAAGGAAATAGTAAGATAGTAAGTACGCGCTATTTGGAGAGGTTCGATCGGGAAAATGATCTACGTCCTCTACCAAGATGGTTAGTCTTGGATTTCTAATAAAGATCTTATATAATAAGAGAGTCTTACAAATTACAATCGTTTTGAGTTTATACACTAACTCAAGATCTATTTCTATGAAAGAACAAATCCTAGACAATAACCGATGTATCTCTAAAAGAAAGATCTAAGTGATCAAACTTAAAGAGGTGCGTGTGTGATTTTAGATTCAAGGCTCTTTAGATCTTTGAGATTAAGAGCACAAGAAAACTAAAGTGTTATCACTTGAGGATCTGGGCTAAGGATGAAGTTATGAAGATGTTCTTGAGAATTATGGAAATAACAAAGGCAATCTTCAAATCTTCAACAAATGCTTGAGAGAGAAATTCTTGAAATTCTTAGCAACTTCAAATGGTTGAAGTTATGGGGTATTTATAGTAGAGCCCCAAAAACTAGCCATTGGAAATCCTTGGTGAGTCAGAGAAAGGACGGATGTGCTGTCGCTCATTGAGTGGAGCACGTGTCCTTTTATAGCCATTAGACACACAACACAAATATGACCGTTATGGACAGGTGTCCTTAGATGTGGGTGCATACGTGTTTTTTATCCACCGTTGGATCATTGGCGTAGTTTGAATCTCTTCAAGTCTTTGAATCTTCGTTAAATCACTGAGTGTTAAAAACACTTCTTTGAGGCGCGTGAGTTAAGAGGGGCGCGTAGCGTATGCGCGTTTTGAGTCATCTGAGGCGCATGAGCTATGCTAGGCGCATACTCATGCGCGCGCTTAAGGGGGCGCATGGCGCATGGGTGAGGCGCATGGCGCGTGACTCAAACTCAAAGTGTGATTTTCTTGAATCTTGATCTTCTTGCCCTATTCCTAAGACTATTCTATTACAATGGGCAACCTAAAAAATGAAGTATAAATACTTCTTACATGTGGGTCTAAAGTCCATGAAATAAAACTTAGGTGATGGATCAATCAAATCTAATCAATCCTATTACATTGAAACTGAGATATAAGTGGGCATACCCAACACATTGAAAGAGTCTCTCTCGTCGAAGGGCTCAAGCACAATTTATTATCCATATCTCAATTCTGCGACAAAGGATTAGAATGCCATTTCACCTCAACTCAATGTCTTAACAAGAATGGCAAAACTGGAGCTACATTACTCACGGGATATCGTAAGACAAATATTTACATTATTGATTTCCATAGTATGAACTCTAGTACTAATCTTTGTTTTGTAGCTAAAAGTGTGAGCGAAAATAGTTGGCTGTGGCACAAGCGCTTAAGTCACTTGAACTTCAAATATCTATCTAAACTCAGCAGGAATAATCTTGTTAAAGGACTTCCCAAGGTTGCTGATCATCATGACAAAAAGTGCGCCGCGTGTCAACTTGGCAAACAACTGAAGAAGTCTTTCTCCAGCAAGACCAATCCCTCAACTTCTAGATGTTTGCAACTACTTCACATTGATCTATTTGGACCAGTTACCACTGCAAGTATTCGAAAGAACAAGTATACTCTAGTTGTGGTGGATGATTATTCAAGATACACATGGGTGGAAATGATGATCTCAAAAGACGATTGTTACGACATTTTGACCACCTTATTCAGACTGCTCCAAACCTAAAAAGAAGATGACATCGTTAGTGTTCGATCCGACAATGGAACAGAATTCAAGAACAACGGTGTTGCTCGATATTGCGACGATCATGGGATAGATCACAACTTCTCAACCGATGGAGTTCCTCAACAAAATGGGGTTATGGAAAGAAAGAATAGGACGTTGATTGAAGCGGGAAAGACGATGATAGCTGAAGTAAAATTGCCTAAGTACTTTTGGGAAGAAGCTATCAACACAGCATGTTTTACTCAAAATCGTTCCCTCATCAACAAACTTCACAACAAGACTCCGTATGAACTTTGGCGTGGTAGAACTCCCAACATTGCATTCTTCAAGATCTTTGGTTGCAAATGTTATATCCTCTACAACGGAAATGAACATAGAGGTAAATTCGATGCCAAAGCCGACGAAGGTATTTTTGTTGGGTATGCCAAACATTCTAAAGCTTTTCGTGTTTTTAATAGAACAACATTAGTGATAGTTGAATCTGTACATGTTACATTTGATGAACATTCTCTCCTTGAGCCACATTTGGCTCCAAATGTTGTTGATGATTCTATTGAGCTTAATGATACAGGTGCTCCTATTTATGTTGCGCCTACTCAAAATCAGAATCTATCAACTCAAGGAAATCCATCCACATCAGTTGCGCCTAACTCCTCATATGGCGCGCCAAATGGATCATCAGCTGCGCCTCACTTACATGTTGCGCCTCTTGATTCCTCTCATGCGCCTATATCTACTGCTGCATCTGGAGTAAACCCAAGTTTTAACTCTACACCAATTCAACCTCCAAATTTTGATGATTTAGAATCTGGTGAAGATGTACCAATTGAAGACCTTCAAGTTACTACGACTCAACCTAACTTACCTCCTAAAATTCGTGAAGTTAGAGGTCACCCAATCAATAATATCATTGGTGATCTAAACGTTGGTGTTCGTACAAGGAGAGCTACAAACTTTGATGCTTACACTGCATTCATCTCTCAAATTGAACTGAAGAAGGCTAATGAAGCGCTCCAAGATCCTAATTGGGTTGTTGCTATGCAAGAAGAACTCAATTAATTTGAACGATGCAAGGTTTGGACTCTTGTTCCAAGACCAAATGATCAAGGAGTGATTGGTATGAAATGGGTGTTCAGAAACAAGATGGATGAGAATGGAACCATCAAAAGAAACAAAGCAAGATTGGTTGCACAAGGCTATAGGCAAGAAGAAGGAATTGACTACGATGAAACCTTTGCGCCCGTAGCAAGACTTGAAGCTATTAGACTCTTTCTAGCTTACGCCGCTCACAAGAACTTCAAGTTATATCAAATGGATGTGAAGAGCGCGTTTTTAAATGGTGAACTCCAAGAACAAGTCTATGTTGGTCAACCACCTGGGTTTGAAGATTCTCAATTTCCAAATCATGTGTACAAACTCCAGAAAGCTTTGTATGGACTCAAGCAAGCACCAAGAGCATGGTACGATATACTGTCCAAGTTTCTCATCGAAAAAGGCTTCACTTGCGGTAAAATCGATACAACTCTTTTCATTGCCAAACATAATGGTCATAAATTACTTGCTGAAATTTATGTTGATGATATTATATTTGGTTCTACTTATGAATTGTTGTGCAAGCGCTTTGAGAAACTAATGAAGAGAAAGTTTGAAATGAGCATGATGGGAGAACTCACATTCTTCCTCGGGCTTCAAATCAAGCAAATGAGTGAAGGCATATTTATTAATCAAGCCAAATATACAAAGGACTTAATCAAGAAGTTTGGACTTGACAATGCTAAACCATACGATACTCCAATGGCTACCGGTAACAAACTCGACAAATATTTAAAAGGTAAACGTGTTGATCAAACGCTCTATCGAGGTATGATTGGCTCGCTCCTTTATCTTACTGCTAGTAGGCCCGATATTATGTTTAGTGTTTGTGTTTGCGCTCGTTATCAATCTGACCCTAAAGAAGCGCACTTAATTGCTGTGAAACGTATTATAAGATATCTTTTCGGTACTGTTAACCTTGGACTTTAGTACACCAAAGATTCAAACTTTAAACTTATAGGTTATTCAGATGCGGACTATGCAGCGTACACAATTGATAGGAAAAGTACTAGTGGCACTTGTCATTTCCTCGGATATTGACTTGTGTCATGGGCGAGTAAGAAACAAGCTTCAGTATCTGTCTCAACAACCGAAGCTGAATATATCGCTGCGGGAAGTTGTTGTTGTCAAATACTATGGATGAAGCAAAAATTGGTGGACTATGATATTATTGAAGAAAATTGTCCAATCTACTGCAACAATACATCAACAATTGTTGTTTCTGAAAATCCTGTCATGCACTCAAAGACCAAACACATCGACATCAAATATCACTTCCTCAAAGACCATGTGGAGAAAGGCAATATTCATTTGGAATACGTGGGAACCGACTATCAAATCGCCGACATTCTAACGAAAGCACTTGACGCTAAACGGTTCATCTTTTTGAGAGGTGAAATGGGTATGCTTGAACTCAACTAAAATTCAATACAGTTTTGTCAATACTAATGATTTTGTTTTAGCGAGTTATGAGTATACTAGGTTTATATGTTAGATCATTTTCAAAGTTTCAAGGAAACTTCATGCGCCTGGAATGCGCCCCTCACTCTTTGCAAGCCATGTGCCTTATGCGCCACTATCATTCTGCGCGCCTCCCATGCGCCTAATAAATGCTGCGGCTCAATCAATGCTACCACATATTAATTCCTCAATGATTGAACGTATTCAATTTGTCACAAGTACCAGGTAAGTTAATTCTTATCATTTATTATAGGAATTTTTTTGTCTTTTGACATTCCCATAATTGTTCAAGGGTACTTGTGCAATTAATTTTCCCTCGTTTTACGTTTTTCGAAAAAAATTATTTTCTGGGGATATATTTCTTGCACCCCAAACTTACACCAAAACATATGTTTTTGGGGTTTGTGCAAAAATTAGTCAAAATTGCTCATACACTTAAAGGGAAAGTGGGGCAGTTTTTCCCTTACCCAAAAAGTCACATCAAGTGTACTTTGGGTCATTCAGCATTTATTACCCATCAATTTCTTAAAATCCCTCATAAATGCGCCGTCCTTTTTTTTTTTTGCCATAATGAGCCAAAATTTTTCCCCTCATAAATGCCCATCTTTTCATTTTTTTTAAAACCTCAACCTATATATACTCACCCTATCCCTTCCATTTCCATCATCACCTACACCATTCTCACCAGCTCTCTCTCTTCTCACTCCCAGTCTCTCTCCTTCCCGTCTCTCTTTCTCTCTCTCTTTCTCTGTTTCTCTCTCTTTTTCTCTATATATTTCTCCTTTATTTTCTTATATATTTCATTAATGGGTCCAAAGAGAACAACCAAAGCCAATCAAGACGAAATGGATCCTGCAAATTTCAGACCCGGTGAGACAGTTGATCTTGCTGAGCTCTCACTTGATCCAATGGGGATTGAAATCCTCTCAACCCTTCACACCGCTGGACTCACTCATTTATTCACGCTGGATCAACCATTCTATTCTCCGCTTCTTGTTGATGAATTTTTCTCAACCGCAGCTCTAGTTGAGACTCCAGCTGATGGATACGTGCGCTACAGGATATGCGCCACCGTTCAGAATGTTGCTATAACCATCTATATGGGCATAATCAAGAAAATAGTGAGTTTCAGCACTACTGGCCCTCAGGGTGTTTCTGGACAACCAAACTCTTACTCAGTTGCAGCGCAGAATATTATAGCGTATACTTATCTCAAAATCCCTACTCTTCTGACCAACATCAAAAATTTTGAGATAAAGGATGGTGGTGATATGCTTGCTCATATAGCGCATCTTGTTGATACTTCAATCGTGTTCAAGACCGGAAATATGAATAGATTCACCGTGGAGGAGTGGGAGTATACTGCTGCCATCATGGGAAAGACTAGATTGAATTGGCCTCAGATTTTGTTCAAAACTTTGTCAGATCAGATTGACAAATACAACAAAAACAAGTCTGATGGGAAGACAAAGTTCAAAACTCACTGCAGGATTCTTACCAAAATTTTTCTCACTTATCCTGCCCTTGCCAAATTTCTTAATGAGAACCCTGCTTATAAAACTGATGATGTTCCAGTTTTTGGGAAAGACAACCTTGTCTTGAAGAGGCACAAGAAGCGCATGGCAAAGCGCGCGCCTAGGGTAAAGGGTGCTCAGTTGGTTGATAAAGCCACTGAGTCAGATGAAGATGCAGATGGCGCAGAAGAAGGCGTAGACATTGAAGCAGCACCTCGCGCAGAACTAACAGTTGTTCCAGGCGTAGAAAAGGGCAAAGGCAAAAGGGTTGCTGAAGGAACAAGCAGACCTCCTAAGCGCCCAAGATCTGAAACAGAAGAAGAGAAAGAACTTAAACGCGCTAAAGAAGCCAGTAGACTGGAAGCGCAGAAGAAAAGGGATGAGGACTACAGATTGGAACAGGCTGCTGAGTTATCCAAATCTGAAAGGCGCAAAGGCGCAGGGTCTAGCGCTGATGTACGCGCGCCGACTCCAAATGCGCCTCCTATTGTTCATGCGCCTCCATCAAAGCCTTCTGCTCCTGCTCCAATTCAGAAACTAACTTCAGAACCACTCTCTGCTGAGCGCCAAGCACTTAAAGATAGGCTATCTGATGAGCTTTTTGGCGACTTGAGTGATGATCTAGTTCAGGGGGAGCCAGAGCCCTTGACTAGGCGCAAGAGTCCTTCTGCGCCCCCAACTATTTCAGTGGAGCCTACTTCAAGCAATGAATATTTTCCTTCTCCTAGCACTCCTACTCAATCACCTCCTGCGCCCCATACTTCTCCTGCGCCTCCTCCTCCCACTCCTGACATGAGTATAGTTATTTCACTACTACAGAAACTCCAGCAAGACCAATCTCAGATGAATTCACAGATAGAGCTTCATACTTCCATGCTTACTCAGCAAGCTGATGAGATTGCTGCCATTAAGAGGGAGATGGCGCGCATAGATGCGAATATCAAGGACAAACATTTCCTTACTCCTCAACTATGGAATGACGCTATAGATCAGATGAATGAACTTTTCAAAGGTACTCTTGCCTCCCTTCATGAGCGCATAGATGGTGGCATCAAACTCACTGATGGCCAAGATTTCATTAACGCTATAAGGGAGGTAGAGTTGAATATAGCAGGTGATATAAGGAAGTTGTTTGAGATGGTGGCTGGAGATAGCCAAAAACTGTTGAGTGTTGTTGACAAACTCAAAGAAGTTAAGGATGAACTAGAAATCCTAGGTTTAAGTGTTTATGGTGCTGATCCTGGCGCAGAACCCAAAGCTTCTGAAACTCATGCGCCTTCAGCTCCTGAAACTCCTGCGCCCTCTTCCAGCTCTGCTCCTGGCGTGCATATAGACATTAATTCACTGCTCTCAAAGATTGATGTTTTGAAGGAATTAGTTGTTACTCAATTTAATGCCGCGCATTCCAGTGCAGACAGGCACACAGATAGAGTTTCTGCTGATATACTTACTGCTCAAGCTGCTGTTGAAGCTAACTTCCAAGCCTTCACTGAAAACTTTTCACAACAGCAATCTATCACTCAGCACACCATTGATGAGTATCAAAACATTAATGTGGATCATTTGCGCTATATTAGAGATGGTGTCACTGATACTCACGGTGTTGTAAACCGATATCACCAACTTTCCAAACAAATCCAGCGCTCTATTTCTGAAATAGAAGAAGGATTGAATGATGACGACGCGCCTCCTCCCAACCCTTAGTTTTTGGTTTATTTGTAAGTTGTTAGAACTCTTTTTGTGATTAGAAACTTTTATTAATGATTTAGTGCTTACATGTTTTAGCACCTTTTGTTTTTGTTCTGTTAAATACTTGTACTCTGTAACTCTTACAACTTGAGTGTTAATGAGAACAAAACATCAATTTTGTTTCAAAACTTGTTCACTCAAACTTCTTATTTGTAGAACATTGAATGTTGTTTAAAATCATATGCATCATATTTGAACTGCTTCATATTTCATGCATTGAGTTTAAACTTTGTTTAAACACATTTCATAACTAAAACTCATATATCATTTTGAATGTGTTATAAACTGTTATTTCTATCATTCCATTTGTAATGTTTTTATCCTTATTGGAATAGATTAGAAATCTGTATCTTGGACTAGTGTGTGCATTAACTTGAGACATGATTTACCAATTTCATTTATTTGGACATTTTATTATCATGTATAATGTTTGTCCCTGATATAGTAGGTAATGGCATCAATCAAATAGGGAGAGATTGTTGGGTATGCCCACTTATCTCTCAGTTTCAATGTAATAGGATTGATTAGATTTGATTGATCTATCACCTAAGTTTTATTTCATGGACTTTAGACCCACATGTAAGAAGTATTTATACTTCATTTTTTGGTTGTCCATTGTAATAGAATAGTCTTAGGAATAGGGCTAGAATATCAAGATTCAAGAAAATCACGAGTTTGAGAAAAGTCATGCGCTATGCGCCCAAGGGCCTCACTCACGCGCCGCGCCGCGCTACGCGCCTCACAGTGCGCCTGCGCCTCATATGCGCCCGCATAGTGTAACGCGCCTCTCTTAGCTCACGCGCCTTATAGTGATTTATTCACTCAGTGATTTATTGAAGATTCAAAGACTTGAAGAGATTCAAACTACGCAAATGATCCAACGGTAGTTAAATAACACTTATGCACCCGCATCTAAGGACACCTGTCCATAACGGTCATATTTGTGTTATGTGTCTAACGGCTATAAAAGGATACATGCTCCACTCAATGAGCGACAGCACATCCGTCCTTTCTCTGACTCACCAAGGATTTCCAACGGTTTGTTTTTGGGGCTCTACTATAAATACTCCATAACTTCAACCATTTGAAGTTGCTAAGCATTTCAAGAATTTCTCTCTCAAGCATTTATTGAAGATTTGAAGATTGCCTTTGTTATTTCCAGAATTCTCAAGAACATCTTCATAACTTCATCATTAGCCCAGATCCTCAAGCGAAAACACTTTAGTTCTCTTGTGCTCTCAATCTCAAAGATCTAAAGAGCCTTGAATCTAAAATCACACATGCACCTCTTTAAGTTTGATCACTTAGATCTTTCTTTTAGAGATACACCGGTTATTGTCTAGGATTTGTTCATTCATAGAAATAGATCTTGAGTTAGTGTATAAGCTCAAAACGATTGTAATTTGTAACACTCTCTCATTATATAAGATCTCCATTGGAAATCCAAGACTAACCATCTTGGTAGTAGACGTAGATCATTTTCCCGATCGAACCTCTCCAAATAGCGCGTACTTACTCTCTTGCTATTTCCTTTCAAGTTCATATCATATCAAACTATTTGATTGTTTATTCATTGTAGATTGATTGATTGAACTGTGTTGTGTTTGTTATATCATTTACCTTAGTCTCTTATTTCACTCACTTTGAGCCAAAATACTTAGAGAGTGTGTGCGCCCCCTTTATCGTACTTTGCGCCTATTTACATTACTAAATTCCATTGTGCATTTCACTCACTCACTTAGGCGCATATCATAACGCTTATTTGATAAAGTGCGCATTTGCAATTGAGTTTATCAAGGGTACGAAAAGAATTTTAAAACAGCTATTCACCCCCCTCTAGCTATTTTTCATACCCTTGTTGCCCTTTGGTACCAACACGCCTCAATGGCTCAATGCGCCTCATAGATGTTAATTCAACACTTGGTGATTTATTGAAGACTTGAAGAGATTCAAACTACGCCAAAGATCCAACGGTGTATAAATAACACGTGTGCACCTAGATTTGAGGACACCTGTCCACAACGGTCATATTTGTGTTATGTTTCTAACAGCTATTAAAGGACACGTGCTCCACTCAATGAGATCCAGCACATCTGTTCTTTGATCTTATCCACAAGGGATTTCCAACGGCTAGTTTTTGGGGCACTACTATAAATACCCCATAACTTCAACCATTTGAAGTTGCTAAGCATTTCAGAATTTCTCTCTCAAGCATTTGTTGAAGATTTGAAGATTGCCCTTTGAATTCCCAGATTCCTCAAGAACATCTTCATACCTTCATACTTTAGCCCAGATTCTCAAGCAAAAACACTTTAGTTTTATTGTGCTCTAAATCTCATAGATCTAAAGAGCCTTGAAACTAAGAACACACACGCACCTTTTTAAGTTTGATCACTTAGATCTTTCTTTAAGAGATACACCGGTTTTTGTAAGTAACCCAATCTGAATTTGACCTACTTTAGAGGAATTCTTGGTACCATTTAGGGATAAACCAATGGGCCAGGACCTCACTAGGATAAACCTAATATTCCAGGACTGAACTGGAATTAAACTTAGAAAAATCCAGAAGCTCGCCAAGTCGAGTCGTACGGGTGGTTTGGGTACTTGAGGGGTTGATCCGTACGGCTATGTTGGGCACCCTCAGTCCCTATAAATTGAACCCCATGCTGATCATTTCAGGGGGGGAATAATATTTTTTAGATAAGGGAAACTCTGCAGAAATCGTGTCTGAGAGAGAAATCACCCTTATAATTGAGTGAAGGAAAGGAAGATAGACTAGAACCATCATAGGTGAGGTCCCCTTCCCCCATCTTCTCTTCATCTCAACTCTATTTTGCTTTGTTAATCACATTAGTTGTTCTTGTTTACATTCTTGTAAGACTTGTCTTCTCAAGCAAATTTACATTCTTGCAAGACTTGTCCATTTCAAGCATACATATATTGTATTACTATAAGACTTGTCCATTTCAAGCATATATATCTTATATATATATATACATATAATGTGAACTAAACCATGAGCATGATTCAAGGTACCCTTCATACTTTTGTGTGAAAGAGGTTCAAACCTAAGGATGATCATGGTTTAATTTCTTGTTTTAAATAGCTTAAAGATCTCTTTATCAAGGTGAAAGCTCATGTCTTTATATTGGTATTACACAAACTAGGCCATGATGATCATGTTGGGGGATAAAGGCTCAATCTTTATCATCCCAGCCTTGACCTAGCCAAAAATCCCTAAGATTGGGTCATAAAGATTGGATCTTTATGTTGTTTTTGTTGTCCCTCAAAGTTAATCTTTCATAAAAAGTCCATTTTGATGGTAAAGTTCCAATCTTTACTCATCAAATGGCAATTTTGGCCCAAAGGGAATGTTCATCACCTTTCTCAAAATTTCCCCAATGATTGTCTTGATCACACCCAAAACCTTTGTTTTTGGTGTCTAATTTGTGATCAATGACATAGGGATGATTAAATACATGTTTTTGTTAAAGAAAATAATTGAAAATGATCATCACAGTCTAGTTTCAGCAAGAACACTCTGTTTTGCCTGAAACTGGACAGTTTTCTGATAAACTGTCAAAAACCCCTGGAATGCTCTCCCTAGCCGTACGGCTACTTTGGCCAGGGAGTGCATTTTCCAGTTTCTTCCCTTTCTGACTGGAGTGTTTGCAAAATAACCCTTTTCTGTTAAATAATTAACCAGTTTTGTTAAAATGTCAGTTTCTCCCATTTTTGAAATACACACACACACATGCACGTTTGTTAACTAACGTTAGGGAGACTCGGTCTTATCTGAGGAGACTTGGGTGACGTAAAACTCTTCCCAAGGCATAACCTGACCTCCGAACTAATAGAATCTCTAACCTTTCCATTTGTTGGGTTAAATAATTAACAAATGTGGCGACTCCGTTATGTTTTGCGTGATAACCGTGTTTGGTTTTTCGCCCTTCGAAATGAAAACCCCTTCGTTTCCTTCGTCACGGGGCGGGATCCTTACAGTTTTGTCTAGGATTTGTTCTTTCATAGATTATAGATCTTGAGTTAGTGTAAAGCTCAAACATTGTAATTTGTAACACTCACTCATAATATAAGATCTCCATTAGAAATCCAAGACTAACCATCTTGGTAGAGGACGTAGATCATTTCCCGATCGAACCTCTCCAAATAGCGCGTATTAATTTCTTGTCATTTACTTTCAAGTTATTATCTTATCTCACTATTTGCTTGTTCATTCATTGTAGAATGATTTAATTGAATTGTGTTGTATTTGTTATACATTTGCCTTAGTTTCATCTTTCACTCACTTTGTGCCAAAATACTTAGAGTGTGTGTTGCGCCCCCTTTTATCATTTTCTCCTATTTTACTTGACTAAATTCCGCTGTGCATTTCACTCACTCACTTAGGCGCATTTCATAACGCTTATTTGATATAGTGAATTGAGTTTATCAAGGGTACGAAAAGAATTTCAAAACAGCTATTCACCCCCCCACCTCTAGCTATTTTTATACCCTTGTTGCCCCTTTGGGACCAACATATAATAACATTGTAAAACAGTTATGTTTGCTTGTATAATAGTATATCTATATGTTTTCAAATAATAAGTTACAATGGGTTGAATTTATCATGATACATGTAAAAGTATTACATAATCTATAGAAATCTGTTACAATTTCATCTACTAAAGTGTTACATTTACTTGTACAAATAATTACATTCATGTATATAAGTTGTTATTTTTCAAATGTTACTTTCTTTTTAAAAAATAAAATCAAAGTACTCAAAAATAAAAAATACTCTGGAAAAACACTATTACATTTCAGAATAACGATAATTACATTTAGTTATTGTTAGTGTTACGCCTATTTATAGTTAGTATTACAATTGAAAGATGAGTAAAATGAGCTATTTTTTTGTAAAACTGGTGTTACGTTTACTTATAAACAATGTTACTTTATAAGTAACACAGTTGTTACATTTAGTTGTACCAAGTATTACTTTTGGCAAACGAAAAAAACAATCAAAAAATAAAAAAACGAAGAAAAAAAATGGGCCAATGAGCAGATTTTGAGTGGAGCATGGGTTGGGATCCTACGCTTCGCGGAGAATGTTGTACACGTGTCATGGGTCGACCCGTCTCTTCTATGAGACGGATCTAGGTGTTCTCACAAGAGACCACCTCTTTGTTTTTTATTCCCAAGTTTTTCTTCGTCAGACTAATCTCGGGAATAGTAGTTCCGGTCCCGCATTGCTACTATCAATTAAATCGCGGCATGTGCCTTTTTCTCTTTATTCCCAAATTCTTCCCTTGCGTCAGACTTCCCGAGGATAGTAGTTCCGGTCCCTCATTATTACTATCAGTATCAGTTAAATCGCAGGATGTGCCTGAATGACCAGGGTTTGAGCACATGTCAATTAATATCACATACAAAGTCCAACCCCATAAGAGATTAAAATGCTCCCACCAGAAATCGAACTCATGCTGCATGCCTCTAGCAAGATCTTATGCCCCCCCTCCTTTGCCATCCAGATATGCCCCGGGAAACAATACTTTGGTTTTTTCATCTCATGATAACTTGCATTAATTCTTCTTCACATATCTTATTAATTCTTTTTTAAATGTTTATTGATAAGTTTCACTTTTCTGAAATAGGGATTATTATCGTTCAGTTCTCCACCCTAATCAAATCGACCATTAAAGATAATGAAATTTGGACTTCAACCACTTAGTCCAACCAAAATTCCACCTAGTCATTCGCTTGTTTTATGAGTTTTCATTATACTCAAACTACTCACACACACACACATGATATCTCTCTCTCTCTTCGTCTCCCCTCCCCTCCCTCCTCATCTCCGGCCACCCTTCCCCTCTCCTCCTCTGGTGACCCCTCGCCCTTCCCCATCTCCAGCAACCCCCTCCCTTCCCCGACCTCTCGCCGGTCACTTTTTAACTCAGTCAATCTGTGAAAATCCGGCTCAAAACAATATTGAATATGTCATATCAATCTAAGGGGAATCTAGGTTGAAGTTAAAAGATATTGACTAAACAACACAATTTAAATTAGTTGGCATTTGACATGTTTCGATTTGTTCGCCTCATTTTTTCTCCAAATCCAGTTTGAATATGACTCCAATCAAATCTAGAACTATCAACGGCTCCAATTCTCGCAGTGATGATGCTAGTGTTGGTTCGGCGTACGTCTAGTCTCCTCAGGCAGCCGACATCGTATTGTGTGACCGGAGTTATAGCCGATGTGTGTGGTGTTTTGTGTCATATGTTTTGAAAGGGTTTGTAGGTTCAACGGTTCTTTAATAATAATTTGATTCAATTTGATTGGGGTGGGTTTAGGTGCATTTATTTAAGGGCTAATTCCAATTTGGTTATCTGAGTTTTACAAAAAGTTGCAATTTTTATCGAATATGTAAATGTTCAAATCCGATTCCTAAGTTTGTATTTTTATTGCAATATGATGTAAAAATGGATGGGGTGTTAGAAAACTAACGAAATGTTTGTCATGTGCCACGCACATGACATTTTAAGGGGCATATATGTTTTTCCGTAAGCATTGAGTGGGTAAAAAGGTCATTTAATGCATATACAAAATAAAAAAGAAAAAGAAAAAAAACACTCAGATCTCTCTCTCTCTCTCTCTCTCTCTCTCTCTCTCTCTCTCTCTCTCCAAACACACGCTCTCTATCTCTCCAAACCCTCATGCAATTTTCGACCTTCCAAACTCCAATCTTCTTCTCCACCCCCTCCCTCTCCCTTGCCGTCGCCATCACCGCTCTAAATTTGTTCAGATCCGCCCTGATTTGAATCTGGCGATACCGTAGTTTGCCGTCGTCTCCCTTTCATCATCGGCGACCATAAATTGGACTTCGTTTCCCCAGCAACCTGCAAATCTTTGTCCGCCCTTCACCATTTTCTTCACCTTGTGCCACCCCTCTATTTGTAGTCCGATCATCGGCTTGCATGATACCTTGAGAAAAAATTTCAGATTTGGTCTTTTTGTTCGAATTACAGATTTGGAATTTATGGAGTAATTGAATTGTTAAATTTGTGATTTTGAAATGTAACCCTTCTTCATCTTTGATTTTATCTGATAAATGTTTTTAAATCAAATTTATGATTCTTGTATCTATAGTTCTTACCCATGTTTTCTCTTCTACTTTTTTTTTCCATCTTCTTCTTCGTTTTTTTTTTTTTAATTTGGATGGTGGTAACATTGGTGGTAGTGGGGTGAGGGTTGGTAGGTGGGTGGTGGTAGTGGTGAAGAATGGCGGCAGTGGCGTTAGTGTTAGGTTGTAAGTGGAGGTGATGGTGGTGTTACAGTTTAGAGATGGAGGGTGTTAATGGGGGTTATAAATCTCGTTAAAAAAAACTCACATATAATGACATTCTTAGAAATAATTTTTTGAACTTCGTTAGTTGTCATTAACTGCCACAGTGGAAAGACAATTATGACCCCCTCAAGTGTCATATGCGTGGCACATGACAAACATTTCGTTAGTTTTCTAACACTCCATCCATTTTTACATCACATTGCAAGAAAAATACAAACTTAGGAATTGAATTTGAACATTTACATATTAGATAACCAATTGTAACATTTTGTAAAACTCAAGTAACCAAATTTCAATTAGCCCTTTATTTAATGCATTTCCCTTTCCAGTATGTCGGAAGTAACATAATAAGACACGTTCTAATTCTACATGTTGTAACCGTTTGAGAAAGCATACAAATTATTAGTACATTTACACAACTCAACGAACGGCTTGAGAGACATGACATTTATGGTTTGAGTCGGATTTATCATCCCCAAGTTTAGTTAAGTACATAAAATTACTAAAAAAAATAGAAAGTGCATTAAATAACAGTGTAAATACAATCAACATTAATTTAGAAAATTGAGAACTTTTTAGTTGTTCATGGAACAACTGTGAACTTCTCTTGGTTTGGATACTCGAATCGATATACAATTCTAAGAAACATCTTCTTGGAATAACTGTGAACCTCAGCAAGAACAAATGTGAAATTCTTAGTTGTTCTTGAAATGGTTATGAACTTTTCCATTGTTCTTGAGCAATTGTGTTCTTGAAACAACTGTAAACTTCTCAGTCGTCCTTAAACGATTGTGTTCTTAAAATAACGGTGAACTTCTCAGCTGTTCTTAAACAATAGTGCTCTTCGAACAACTGTGAACTTTTTGTTGTTTTCAGAATAAAAAGAACAATTGTGCACTACTGTGTTCTTAGAATAACAGTGAACTTCTCAGTTGTACTTGAACAATTGCGATTTTAGATTAATTGTGAAGTTCTCAATTATTCTTGGAACATTTGTGAACTTCACTTAGTTGTTCTTGAAACAACTGTGAAAAACAATTGAACTTGGAGCAAGTGTGAACCTCTCTTAGTTGTTCCCAGAACACCTGTGAACTTCTTAAGAACAACTGTGAACTTCCTCCAAATTGTATGTTATTGGTACTAAGTTTCATTTTAACGATACGAACTCAAAGGTGGTTTCAGATTTTTATTTATTTCTGAATATTATAATATTTCATTTTAAAGTTTTGAGTGGAAAAAAGAAAAAAGGGAAGAGAGAGAGAGAGAGAGAGAGAGAGAGAGATGATTTGAACGCTTAAATCAGGAGCACGCTTGGACACATGTTCCCTTAAGAGGAGTGGCATGGGTGTAATTTCAACCATGTCACCAAAGACAAGCGTGTCCAATCAAAACTACATGACGTGGTGGGTAGTTTTCAAGTTACTTGTCCTTGGTAGTCATTCACTTAGGATGGGGGACTATTTCGTAATTGGCCCACTAAACTATTCAAAATTTATTCCTCCTTCCGTCCAATAGTAAATGTCCACCTTTCTTTTTTAGTCCAACCCAGAGTATATGTCCACTTTCAAAAATGGTAAAGAATCTTTACTATTCCTCCCACTCATTATCTCTCCTACTTTACTTTTTATCTCTCCTACTTTACTTTTATACTCACAACACCAATCAACTTACTATTCACTCTCACACATTCTCTCTCCTACTTTACTTTTATACTCACAGCACGTACATCACTTCCACAATTTCTTAATCTCTGTGTAAATGGGAGGGTGGGCATATACTCTGAGATGGAGGGTGCATTTCTTTATTCACGTTACCCAATTTATCATACTCACATACTTCAATTTTGAGCCTCCCTCTCAAATCATCGGTGACAATCACTCACTATACTTTTGAATATATATATACTCTCTTCATAATTTTTGTGTAGTTGAAAACTGGTGCAAGTTGTTATAAGAAGAAAGGAGTGCAAGTTTTTAATAATGAATTATTTAATCTAATAAAAGAGTGATACTCAAAAGTGAATTAGTTAAGGATTAAACCCTTACTTTTTATATTGAAAGAAATATCAGATGACGCTAGATACAATTTTTTTACATACAAAAATATAGAAAAGTTTCATTAAAAGATTATAAAATTAGTAGACAAGGTTTAAGAGGTATAAATATTTGTAATAGATAGTGATGGAAAATAAAAATTGAATTCGTATCAAATTTACAATGATTTGTTTTTTATGAAAAGGATTTAGGAACTGTTTTCCAGAATTTGACGGGTTTGAAATTATTTTAAATAGCGACAATATTTATATACTTTCTCCGTCTCATAATAAATGTTGCTTATTTTCTCTTTTGAGTATGTTGGGTATGCTTATCTCTTAACCATCCTAAGTATGTTAGAATTGATTGATACCATCACCTATTTGTATTTTATGAACTTTAGGACTCTATGTAAGAAGTTTAATAACTTCATTTTTTTAGCTTAGTCCATTTTATAGTATAGGCTTAGAATATAGGACTTGGAGCGAAAAGGAATGAAGAACTAAGCAAGACTTTGGTCTCTGCGCAGGACTTCTCTACGCAGGACATCACTGCGCAGGTCTTTGCTGCGCAGCATTCAACCTTGCTCAGTTTTCAAGTCTTCAGATTACCTAACTTGGAAAGCGCTTAGAAGATGTACGCTTATTAAAGTGCTGAGGTGTGCAGAAACGAAAAATATTCACACTCAGCAAATCCAACGATGGAGATACGCTCAGATGAAATAATTCAAATGAAGACAGCTGTCAACCTTCTAGAAGAAGCTTTTGAATTTGGTCTTCATGATTTGACTCCAACGGCTCAAGGACTCCTGCTCACCAATCATATTGTGCCAGCTCATCATCCTAGATCAGAGCTCCAACGGATATAAAGGACACCTGCGCACCAATCATATTGTGCCAGCTCATCGTCCTTGCTCAGAGCACCAACGGCTACTTTTAAGCTCTCAGCTATAAATAGCCTGCTCATTTTCATTTCTAAGTTTCTAGAGTTTGATCTTACTAAGTATCCTTGAAGTTCAGAAGATTGCTGCTTAATATTCCCAGATTCAATAACAACCTTCAAACCTTCATACCTTCAAACTCCTGCCCAGATCCTAAGCCTTATATCACCAGAATTCTTCGTGCTCTTCATCTCATAGATTCATAGAGCCCAGAATTTCTGACACACACACACACCTCTTAAAGCTTCGATCATTTAGATCTTACTTCTTGAGAAACACCGGTTTAGTCTAGGATTTGCTCTTCATAGAATAGATTTTGATTTGAGTTTTGATTCTTTGTAATCTTGTAAAAGCTCCTCACATCAATATAAATCTCATTAGAAAATCCAAGACTAACCATCTTGGTAGAGGACGTAGATATTTCATCGATCGAACCTCTCTAAATAGCTTGTTCATTATTCTTACCGCTTATTTCCTGCTTATCATATTTCTTAATAGCTGCTTTGTTTGATGTTATCAGATTGCTATTTGCTGCTGTGTTTTGCTATTGCTTATTGCCTTAGAATCATTTTAACCTACTCTTTAGCCAAAACTTAGCGCGTGCGTTTTTACCTTCTGCGCAGTATACCCTGCGCAGTTGCTGCTTTAAATTTCCGCTGTGCATTTCACACTCTCTCTGCGCGCTATGCTTAGCTTATTTGAGAACTGTGCGCATAAGCCATTGATTTGAAAAAGGGTTTGAAAAGAATTTTAAAACTCTATTCACCCCCCCCTAGCATTTTTCATACCCATGTTGCTCCTTTAGGACCATCAAGTGGTATCAGAGCAAACACCTTCATAAAACTTGTTTTGTTTTTCAAGCTTAACAACTTGGGTGCCGATTCAAGATGGCTTCAAAATCTTTGGCAATGGCTAACTATTCATATGTTCTTGTGCTCAACGAAGATCACTTCGACATATGGAAGCACTGCATGCTCATTCATTTTTCGTCAATCGACGAGATCCTCCACGACGTTGTTCTTGAAGGACCTTACATTCCCATGAAGGCAAATCTGATAATACCACAAATAAGGAAACTCCTACAATCAAGAAGACCAAGGAGGAATGGACTGATGAAGAAAAGAAATTGGTTGGCTATGATGGAAGTGTCGCGACCCCGACCCCGCGCGCCCGGAGTGCGCGAGCTGGACGTCGACTTATTAATCAAAATACCAAAATATCGGAGATAAAAAATTTCATTTCCTATCAAAAGATGATAACACAAGGTTTTGGAAAACAATTTAACAACAACAATGTACTAGTGTAAGCCCCATAAGCTCACACTACAAAATAATAAAATATACAAATCTTAGTGACGTCAAAGTTTGGTACAAATATCCCAAAAACGTTACACATTTATATAATGTAAACCCACCAATATACACTTGCCCCAAAAGCTCAACCCTCGCGACGTCCTCGTGATCAACGAGTCTAATTCCTTGGTCTTGGGGGGGGGTTAAGGAAAAACAAAGACAAAAGGAAAGGAAAGGGGGTGAGATAAATCTCAATAAGTTACTAATGCAACTACATGACATGCTAAGATGCAATAATCAATAATAAATCACATAACACATACCAATTATCATATATCAGATAGCAGCGGAAATAAACAATTAACAAAGGATATTAGCCAAGGTTTTCCAACTGAAAGAACCAAATAAAGGTCGCTGCGCAGCTTCAATAGCCAACAAATCATCATCTTCATAATAGCATGAAAGCTGAAGAGAAATCCCCGGTACCGGAACCAATAACTAAGTAACATGCCACAAGGGCAGGAGCCATGCCACAAAGTCATGCTCCAAACGCCTAGCTAGAATACTCACAAAAGGAGCTAGCTCATCCCATCCAAGGCCAATCTGGATGAGGAAACAAGGACCAATGGGCGATGCTATACTGGACTTGGCTTATGCCATTATAGCATTATCCATTGCCTGACTCGATACACAAATAACCAGCTGGACTTTCAAGTAAAGGCTAAGTAATAAAATACTAGCGCGATAAATAACTAACGATTCGAATGTAGGGAACCATACAAAGTGATCACCAATAAGATGAAATGAACCAACAACACACCAGTAAGGTGTTCCAATAAACTCAACCATGATAACACAATTCCCATATCACGTTCAATCACAAAGGATCCAGTTAACTCAAGAACACAACCAAAACTACTCACTCATCTCGAAGAGCTCAAGGAGAGCTTTAAAACGATAATTTATACACCTAAAATGGAGTTCGGATGAGGGAGATATGGCTCTCGAAAGATTGGACAAAAAGGGAAATAAATTTCACACCAGGGAAGAGGGTGCGCGCGCCTCCTAAGGGAGGGTGCGCGCGCCTCCTTTGATCAGAAGGCAAATCAAGGTTGGAGGAGGAGAGGGTGCGCGCGCCTCCTATGGGAGGGTGCGCGCGCCTCCATCCATCAGAAGGTTTTACCAGAAAGGGGGAGAGGAGGGTGCGCGCGCCTCATACGCAGGGGATGCGCGCGCCTCCAAGGAAGAACAGCAACCCAGATCTTCTTTCCTGGGTTCTTATTCGAAAATCAACACAAATCCACCATTTTCATACCCAAATTCAAAGTTAACACTACCAAGTAGTAACCCAATGTACCCAAACCATTTAGAAGCCAAAAAGGACCCTAGAACATCGTCTGGACAACCCCAATCAAGGGATGATTCAAATACCAAAATTTTACAACAAAATGAACAAAAATATAAATCACTCTCAAATTAACCCAAGAAGCAATAAATGGCATTCTTATCATCATCTAAACATGGAATGACATTTCTAGCATAAAATGGGGGGAAAGTAACTTACCCGGATTTTCTCAAAGGTGAAGGAACTCGAAATTTCTTGGCTTCCTACGATCCTATCGACGATCTAAACAAGTTTCATGTTTTAAGAAATGAGAAATAATGAGAGGAAGAGGAAGGAAATGAAGAGAGAAGGAAGAGAGAAAAACTTACCTTTTGCTATGGAAGAGAGAGAGAGAAATGAGCTGGGAGATGGAGTGTGAGGTGAGGGTGAAAGAGTAGGGAGGTGAGGGAGAAGAGAGGGAGTAGGGAGGGAGTAGGAGAATGATTTAAAAGAACTTACACTAAGGCCCCCTCCTCTACTAACACAAATACTTACACTCCCTACTAACAATTAAGACCCAACAATACTACACTAACCCAAATGACTCAAATAAAATGCTAGGCATAATTATTATGAAACATTAAATGCACACATAAATATTTAAATAAATAATAATTTAAATAAATAAATAAGCAAATAAATAAATAAATAAATAAATAAATAATTATTATTTAATACTAATAAAATAGAGCCTAGTTTTCGGGTCGTGACATTCACTCCCCCTTAAAGAAAATTTGACCCGAATTTTAACGAGACTTACCTGAATTAAAAAGCCACGGATATTTCCTCTCGATCTCATCTCGGAGCTCCCACGTCAATTCCTCAACATTGTGATTCCTCCAAAGAACTCGAACCAACGCAATGCTTTTGTTTCTCAATTCTTGGACTTTGGCATCTAAAATCCGAACCGGTCGTTCCTCGTAGGTCATATCGGGCTCAATATCCTCCGGTATCCTCGGTAACACGTGAGATGGCTCATGAACATACTTCCGAAGCATAGAAACGTGGAACACGTTGTGCAACCGGTCTAAATATGGCGGTAGCGCAAGTCGATACGCAAGAAGTCTCACTTTCCCCAAAATCTCAAACGGACCTATAAACCTCGGAGCCAACTTGCCTTTCTTCCCGAACCTTCGAATACCCACTTTCGGAGATACTTTCAAGAACACAAAATCACCGGTCTGAAAACTAAGATCTCGCCTTCGGTTATCTGCATAGTTCTTATGTCGACTCTGGGCTGTTTTCAATCGATCCCGGATAACTCTAACTTTCTCAACTGAATCCTGAAGCAAATCAATACCCACGATCTTCGCTTCACCGACCTCATCCCAACAGATAGGTGATCTACATTTTTTCCCATACAAGGCCTCATACGGTGCCATCTCGATACTAGCCTGATAACTGTTGTTGTAAGAGAATTCCACTAACGGTAAATGTCTATCCCAAGAATCGGAAAAGTCTATCGAACACGCTCGCAACATATCCTCCAAAATCTGAATGGTCCTCTCGGATTGACCGTCGGTCTGAGGGTGAAAAGCCGTACTAAAACGCAAATCTGTACCCAAAGCTTCTTGAAACGCCTTCCAGAATCTAGAAGTAAACCTCGGTTCTCGATCTGACACAATGCTAACCGGAACCCCATGCAATCTCACAATCTCATCAATATAAAGGGTCGCAAGCTTCTCCATCGAATATCTGATGTCAATAGGCAAGAAATGGGCACTCTTGGTCAATCTATCCACTATTACCCAAACACTGTCATACTTCCTACGGGTACGAGGTAGTCCCGTAACGAAATCCATAGTCACATGCTCCCATTTCCACTCGGGAATCTCTAACGGCTGAAGTAGTCCCGCGGGTCTCTGATGCTCGGCTTTGACCTGCTGACAAGTTAGACACTTCGAAACATACTCCGCTATTTCCCTTTTCATATTATTCCACCAAAAATGTTGCTTCAGATTCTGGTACATCTTCGTACTACCCGGATGAATAGTATATCTCGATTTGTGACCCTATCTAAAACTTGCCTCTTTATTCCACCAACATCGGGTACGCACAAACGACCACGGAAAGTCAAAACTCCACTCGAACTCAAAGAAAAATCCTCGTAGTTCTTTTCCTTCAATTTACCCATTATCTTCACCAACTTGGGATCTTCTTTCTGAGCTTCCTTTATCCTCTGAATTAGGGTCGGAGATACCCTAATATTCGCAAAAATAGCCCCATGTCTCGATTCGCGAGGAGACCAATCTCGAACATCCTCAAACATTTTCCACTCACGGACCATTATTGATGCCACATAAGACTTTCTACTAATCGCGTCGGCTACCACATTCGCCTTCCCCGGATGATAAGAAATCGTACAATCATAGTCCTTTAAAAGTTCCATCCATCGACGCTGTCTGTTATTAAGTTCCTTCTGCGAGAAAAGATATTTTAAACTCTTGTGATCCGTAAAAATCTCAAACTTCGCTCCATATAGGTAATGCTTCCATTTGTGCAACGCAAATACAATAGCCGCTAACTCCATGTCATGAGTAGGATAATTCTGTTCACTAGGGGTCAACTTCCTCGAAGCATACGCAATTACTTTCCCATTCTGCATCAAAACACAACCCAAACCCTCTTTCGAAGCATCACTGTAAATTACCAAATCGTCATTTCCATTCGGTAACGCAAGAATAGGAGCCGTAGTCAATCTCTTCTTTAATTCATCGAAGCTACTTTGACATTTTTCACTCCACACAAACGGTACATCCTTCCGGGTCAACTGAGTCATCGGAGTAGCAATCCTCGAAAACCCTTCAATAAATCTTCGGTAATACCCGGCCAAACCCAGAAAGCTACGAATCTTGGTCACTGACTCGGGTCTCTTCCAATCCACTATAGCTTTAATCTTTGAAGGATCCACAGAAATCCCGTCTTTAGAAATCACATGGCCCAGAAATGACACTTTCTCGAGCCAAAATTCGCATTTACTAAACTTCGCAAACAATTGCTCCCTCTCAAGAATGGATAAGACTGTCCTCAAGTGTTGCTCATGCTCCTCTCGGGATTTAGAGTAGACGAGTATATCATCAATAAAGACCACCACGAACGAATCAAGATAAGGATGGAAAACCCGATTCATCAAATCCATAAACACGGCCGGCGCGTTAGTCAACCCAAACGGCATAACCAAGAATTCATAATGACCATACCGAGTGCGAAAGGCAGTCTTCTGAATATCCTCAGATCGAATCTTCAACTGATGGTACCCACTCCTCAAATCAAGCTTGGAAAACATGACGGACCCCTGAAGTTGATCAAATAAATCATCAATGTGAGGTAGAGGATACTTGTTCTTCACTGTAACCTGATTCAACTTTCGGTAGTCAATACACAATCTCAACGAACCATCTTTCTTCCGCACAAACAAAACCGGTGCTCCCCACGGGGAAACACTAGGGCGGATAAACCCTCGATCGAGCAACTCTTGTAACTGAACCTTTAGTTCCTTCAATTCTGCGGGAGCCAACCTATACGGTGCCTTTGAAATCGGAGCTGTACCCGGCAAAAGATCTATACAAAATTCTATCTCACGATCGGAGGCATATCATATTCAGAAGAGAAAACATCGGGAAATTCCCTAACTACCCGAACACTCTCCAAACTAGGGGATTCTTTCCTAGTATCAAGCACACTAGCCAAGTACCCCTCACAACCACGGTGCAATAAATTTCTCGCTTTCACATAAGAAATGATACGAAAATTTCTACCAAAAGGCATAGCCTCAAAAACAAATTTAGGCACATCGGGAATAGAAAAAGTAACAATTTTCCTACGACAATCAACAGAAGCATGAAACTTGCTCAACCAATCCATACCCAAAATAACATCAAAGTCCTAAATAGGAAGGACTACCAAGTCCGCACACAAGACACGACCACATATAAGCACATCACAAGCACGAAAGACTTTATCAGTCACCAAGCATTCTCCTATAGGGGTCGACACCTCTAGCACATAAGGTAAAGACTCAAATGCAGCATTTAGCATAGAAGCAAATTGCACAGATATGTAGGAATGAGATGATCCTGGATCTACTAACGCTCGGGCGCTCACATTAAACACAGAAACAATACCTCCAATAACGGATGGATCATCGGTAGCTTGTTGTTGATTCATGGCAAATACCCTTCCTTGGACCTTGGGCTTTCCCGTAGCATCTCTTTTCTGCCCCTGTGGAGCCCCAACTCCTACCCCAGTCGGTTGACCTCTGAATCTCGGGCAATCCTTCGCAAAATGCCCCAACTGCCCACAGCTAATACATTTCCCTTGTTTCTTCCAACACCGGTCCTCTGAATGGCCTTCCTTTTGGCAATAGGAACAAAGCCGCCTATTTTGATTTCCTTGGTTCCCGGAAGTAGTACCCGGGTTCCTTGGGATTGGTTGTCCTCGGAACTGAGGTTGTCCCCCAAAATTACCTCGGTTATCTGAACGGGATTGTGGCTTGCCTTGCCCTCCTTATTTGCTCGGGTTAGTCACCTCTACCTTCTTCTTATGCTCCTCTATATCTTGCTCGATCAAGTATGCACGGTCTACCGCATCCTGGAATGTCACAATCCTCTGGGCTATAAGTTGAGTCCGGATAGAAGTCTTCAAACCCCGGATGAATCTCATAGCTTTCTGCTCCTCAGTTCTCACAAGATAGCCACAATACCGGGCTAATTCTGTGAACTTAGCCGAGTATTGAGCTATAGACAACGAACCTTGCTCCAAGTTGAGTAGCTCGATCTCCTTTCGGTTCTGATCCACTACCGGGATGAAATGCTCTTTGAACTTTCGTACAAACAATTCCCATGCATAGACTGTATGAGTATCATCCTAACTAGCTTTAACCCCTTTCCACCAATGCTCGGCGGCCCCAACCAATTTATAAGCCGCAAACCGGACCCTATCCTCGTCCGTGCACCTAAACACATCATAAATTTTCTCCATTGACTCGATCCATAGTTCGGCCTTCTTCACATCGGGTTCACCGTCAAACTCTCTTGGTTTTAATTTCAGAAATTGCTCCAACCCGTATCTCGGAGGTGGCACATACTCCTCTCTTGGACCTTGATCATGAATAGCCTTCATGGCCGCCTCAAACATGCCCTGAAACATTGCACGGTTCTCTTCCCGAAGATCATTCTGATTCTGAGCCCCACTAGAACCTTCACCTGTCCTTCTTCTAGCCATTGAGAACAATTACCTGCATAAAACATCAACCGTTACTCACTCCGAACACAACTACCCACCTAGGTCTTACTAGTCCACCTAGACTTATACTTAGAGCTAAACCATAGCTCTGATACCAACTGTCGCGACCCCGACCCCGCGGGCCCGGAGTGCGCGAGCTGGATGTCGACTTATTAATCAAAATACCAAAATATCGGAGATAAAAATTTCATTTCCTATCAAAAGATGATAACACAAGGTTTTTGAAAACAATTTAACAACAACAATGTACTAGTGTAAGCCCCATAAGCTCACACTACAAAATAATAAAATATACAAATCTTAGTGACGTCAAAGTTTGGTACAAATATCCCAAAAAGGTTACACATTTATATAATGTAAACCCAC
The DNA here is from genome assembly GCA_026119855.1 of Campanula takesimana. Classification (NCBI taxonomy): domain Eukaryota; kingdom Viridiplantae; phylum Streptophyta; class Magnoliopsida; order Asterales; family Campanulaceae; genus Campanula; species Campanula takesimana. The sequence continues at coordinate 332,750 of JAOWBW010001223.1, read as the reverse complement.
CAATATACACTTGCCCCAAAAGCTCAACCCTCGCGACGTCCTCGTGATCAACGAGTCTAATTCCTTGGTCCTGGGGGGGGGTTAAGGAAAAACAAAGACAAAAGGAAAGGGGGTGAGATAAATCTCAATAAGTTACTAATGCAACTACATGACATGCTAAGATGCAATAATCAATAATAAATCACATAACACATAGCAATTATCATATATCAGATAGCAGCGGAAATAAACAATTAACAAAGGATATTAGCCAAGGTTTTCCAACTGAAAGAACCAAATAAAGGTCGCTGCGCAGCTTCAATAGCCAACAAATCATCATCTTCATAATAGCATGAAAGCTGAATAGAAATCCCCCGTACCGGAACCAATAACCAAGTAACATGCCACAAGGGCAGGAGCCATGCCACAAAGTCATGCTCCAAACGCCTAGCTAGAATACTCACAAAAGGAGCTAGCTCATCCCATCCAAGGCCAATCTGGATGAGGAAACAAGGACCAATGGGCGATGCTATACTGGACTTGGCTTGTGCCATTATAGCATTATCCATTGCCTGACTCGATACACAAATAACCAGCTGGACTTTCAAGTAAAGGCTAAGTAATAAAATACTAGCGCGATAAACAACTAACGATTCCAAATTAGGGAACCATACAAAGTGATCACCAATAAGATGAAATGAACCAACAACACACCAGTAAGGTGTTCCAATAAACTTAACCATGATAACACAATTCCCATATCACGTTCAATCACAAAGGATCTAGTTAACTCAAGAACACAACCAAAACTACTCACACATCTCGAAGAGCTCAAGGAGAGCTTTAAAACGATAATTTATACACCTAAAATGGAGTTCGGATGAGGGAGATATGGCTCACGAAAGATTGGACAAAAAGGGAAATAAATTTCACACCAGGGAAGAGGGTGCGCGCGCCTCCTATGGGAGGGTGCGTGTGTTGGGTTTCGATCAAACATGCGCAGCGGAATTTACCATTTAAAATTTTTGAAACCCAAAGCCATGGATCCGTTCATATGATTAAATCAAATACAACATAAGAATAAAGGAATAAACTAACCCTTGATGGCTATCAAATTCTCTTGGTCTTTGGTGGAGGTTTGAAGACTTGATCACGATCACAAAGCTTGAACACGAACTTTGAAGATGATGATTTTCACCCTCTAGCGGTATCCACACTTCGAACGAATATCAAAGGAGCTTCTTTGATCTTTGGTTGCTAGACCAAATTGTGAAAGACTTTTTCACAATCAAAAGAAACTATATGGAATTTATTTTGTGTATTATTTTGTGCTTCAACCAAGAATGTCTTGGAACAAAATAAACCCTCTCTCAAACTCTTTGAGACTCACAAAATCATATATCTAGAGTGCTGGCCGAATTTGGTCTTTTATACACAAGTATGACCTATTCCAAATGGGAAACTTGTGTCAAAATCCGTCCAAAATTCGTTTCCTAATCAAATTAGGAATCTGCCACCCGACCAGTACTGTGCGGCCGCCCAGAATGAACTGTGCGGTCGCACAACTATCTGAAACAAACTAGTACAAATCTGAGCTAAGTGTGCGGCCGCCCAGTCCATTATGTGCGGTCGCCCACTTCCCCAGAAAGTCCAGAATTTCCAAATTCCAATGTAGTCCTTTTAAAGATTCGTTCTATTGTGTGTGACCCTCTAGGATTATACTAAGTTGGCAATGGGTTCAAACATGAAACCATAAGATATGATTAGGTTCTAGCAAACCGTCATACCTACCCAATTAGTATAACTAGATACAAGTTCGCATTCCTCTTAGAATATGTCATAATCCTTTTGTCCACGATATCATTGAACACAAGTCATGGTCAAAGAGTCAACTTGTTTTGTTCAATACTTTCTCGATTCCGAATATGTTGATAATCCAAATGACATTGATCCAATCATTCATTTGAGTCCGACCGAACATTTCATCAACATCATTCCTACGAGAGGCCCAAGCTTGACATCTCTCCGAGGAGGGACAAATCCATTAGCTTATTATTCTTCCTACTTGAATCCGATTATGCCAATCATACCTTTATAACTACTCGGTTAAAAGTAGCGTTTGAATATGTCAACATAATGTTCATCAAGTGGAAGACTATAATAACTTCATGTCTAAGGATTCAAATGACATAACTAATATGAGATATATGTATGACATAGACCATGACATAAATCTCATAGAGCGGGTCATGTCCAGTACCTTGTTCCAAACAAGTACCCATAAATCTAACATGATCATCCCATGATCATTTAGCCTTTATACTAGTGCTTAACAAGTACTAGGGACGGAGATTATTATAAGTAAACATGAACAACAATAATAATCAAAACATCTCTTTATTAATATGAAATAAATGATAACAATTACAACGTTTATTAAACGTGCCTAGGGCACCACTACCAACAATCTCCCACTTGCCCTAGGCCCAATCTCCCATGTATCTAATACCCATGGACCTAACATGACCATCATGTTTAGCTTGTGGAAGTCCCTTTGTTAGCGGTCCGCAACATTGTCATCAGTAGGTACTCTGCATATATTTACGTCTCCCCTATCAACGATCTCTCGAATGATATGAAAACGCCTAAGTATGTGTTTGGATTTCTGATGTGCTCTTGGTTCCTTTGCTGAGCAATAGCACCATTATTATCGCATAAAGGTCTATTGGATTAGCAATACTAGGAACCACTTCAAGTTCAGTTATGAACTTCTTAATCCAAACAGCTTCCTTTGCAGCATCCGATGCAGCAATATACTCAGCTTCTGTTGTAGAATCAGCGGTTGTACTTTGCTTGGAACTCTTCCAGCTTACAGCTCCACCATTTAACATAAACACAAACCCGATTGCGATCGGCTATCATATTTGTCGGTTTGGAAGCTTGCATCCGTGTAAGCATTTACAACGAGATCATCTTCCATTCCTCCATAGACCAAAAACAAGTCTTTAGTTCTTCTTAAGTACTTAAGAATCGCTTTTACAGCTATCCAGTGATTTTTGCCAGGGTCGGATTGGTATCTACTTGTCATACTCAAAGCATAAGACACATCCGCGTAGTACAAATCATGGCATACATGATGGACCCAATTGCCGAAGCATATGGAACATCATTCATTTTCTCACGCTCATCTTTTGTCTTAGGACATTGAGTCTTGCTTAGAGAAACTCCATGTAACACGGGCAAGGTGCCTCTCTTAGAATTTTCCATACGGAATCTTCTAATGACCTTGTCAATGTATGTGTACTTTGGCTTAAACCAAGTAGCCTCCTTGATCTATCTCTATAGATCTTAATGCCAAGAATATATGCGGCTTCACCCATATCTTTCATTGCGAAGCACTTTCCTAACCAAGTCTTCACAGACTGAAGTGTAGGAATGTCGTTTCCAATGAGCA
>JAOWBW010001223.1:271790-329217 GCA_026119855.1 Campanula takesimana | reverse complement strand
CGCAGTATAAACATATATTTAAAGTGAGTGCTATTAGTTGGAATAGTTCCAAGCAAATACACTATAAATTATTCTACGAATAAAAGTGTGTATTTAGTTACAAGAGTTGTAACTAAGGGAATTGTTTGAATATAGGTTGTTATTGGAAAACTAGAAATAGTTCTAGTGATACTAATCCTATGGACCTTTGTTGTGAAATAATGGTTATTGCACAAGATAAGGTGCCAAAGGCTCATGTATGATCCAAACACACAACTCAGACATTTCCATCTATACGAGAAATCGTTGACATGAGAGATGTCAAAATATGCAAAATAGCTTATGATGATAACAAGGACAATCTTCTAGACAAGATCCTCCACATGATGTTATGATGGTCATAAGCTAAGCTCAATGGTATTGGATACGCATTGATTGGGCCTAGTACAAGTGAGAGATTGTTGGAGATTATGCCCTAGGCCCTTGAGAAAGGCCTTACGTTGCATCATGTTCTCATTTGTTATGGAGATAACAACCCTGGACTATTATATGTTTTACATGTTTATTATAATAATCCCCGTCCCTAGTACTTATGAAGGACTAGTATAAGTTTAAACGATGATCATGTGTATGTGATACAAATTAAACTTATGGTACTTGTTGGAGAACAAATACTGGACTTGACCCACCTATGAGATTTATGTCATGGTCAGATGTCATAATTAAATCTCATAATAGTTATATCATTTATCCTTAGACTTGAGATTACCATAGTCTTCCACATGATGAACATTATGTTTGACGTACTCAAACGCTAAAAGGCTACGATTGGCATAATCGGATTCATGTAGGGAAGAATGATAAGTCAAGATGGGATTTGTCCCTTTCTCAAGAGAGATATCTGCTTGGCCTCTCGATGAGTAAGATTGATGATAGTGTACGGCCGTACCCAAATGAATTGAACTATTCAATGTTATTTGCTCATATCAATCTACTCGGGATCAAGAAAGCATTGGACAACATAAGTTGACGTGGACCATGACTTATGTCCAATATGATATCACGTGACAAAAGGATTGTGATATGTTCTATAAGGATGAACGAACGTTGTTAAGTTATATTAATTGGGTAGTCATGATGGCTTGCTAGAGTCCGCTCATGATTTATGGGTTTGACCTTAGTCGGACCCATAACCAACTTAATATAATCCTATGGGTCACACACAAAAGGACGAATTAAGAAAAAGACTAAAATTGGAAAAACTGAATTCCTGGCGGGCACGGCCGTGCCAGTTATAAAGCATGACCGTGGCGATTTGCACGGCCGCGCGAATTAACAGACTCGACCATGCCATTATTGATCTGCAGCAAGTCGAGCTCGGACCAAGTGGCACGGCCATGCCATTTGGTGAGCATGACTGTGCCAAAGTTCCTGGGCCAGATTTGTGCAGTTTAATTGGGTGATGGGATTTAGGTCTTCTAAGTCATTAAGGGTTAATGACTAGGGACTATAAATATATCTTTTCATCAGCCATTAAACTAATGCAACCTAGTATGTTTGAGAACATAATTCTTGATCCAAGATTGTGAATCAAAGATTAAAACGCATAAAATTCATATAGCCTTTGAAGATTAGAAAAGTGTTTTCTAATGGGTATACCAATCCAGATCTAGAATGGTTCTAGATATTCGTTCGTATGTGGATACACATAGAGGGTGCTTGCTTTAGCATCTCAAGTTCGTGTTCCTGTGATCGTGATCCGATGAACGCGAAGAATGAGGAGATCAAATCTAAAGCTTGAAGAATTGAAGATTTGAAGATCCGAAAAATTTAAGCGCTCTATAATGGTTAGTATTATAAATTCATCTTGCTATTAATTTAATCATCATGAATGGATCTTGGGGCTTAGGATTTTGTTGATTTTATATTGCCGTCTTCCGCTGTGCATGTTGCCTCAAAACCTAACACTTCCTCCTCAATTTGGTCACTTTGAGGTGACCTATAATTGTCAAAAGGACAAGTGAAATATTAATGAACTTATTTCACATGTGACACAAGAGGAGGATAGGTTAAAGCAATTTAAAACCGAAAGTGCTCATTTGGCATCTACCTATTCACATGTGACACAAGAGGAGGATAGGTTAAAGCAATTTAATATAGTGGGAGTTTATGTTGTACTTTCATTAATTGTTCTATTATTTAAAATTTTGATCTCATTTGGTTAAGTAGGACTAGTTGGAAGAATATGTATATATTCATTATGTTCCATGCTACACATCTACATTTTGATCTCTGTCATTAGTTGGATATGTATATGTGATTATTGTGAGTTTAGTTGCGAATCAATTACAACGAATGCTCCTGTAGTCCTTACACTTTTATGACTAATGGACGGGATTGTTATGGATGATAACAAGGTGCACATAAGGGTTGTCATTTGTATTATACTTATGATTTAAGGAACAAACATTGTTATGCAACCCAAGTGGGAGATTGTTAGAACATTGATTGCATAAACATGTTAGTAATTCCATACATGAAATCATATTTATAATGTTAATATAAAGTGTAAAGGATTAAAATGTGTAGAATTCCTGGGTGTAATATTACCTATTTATGATGGGAAAAATGGTAAATTCACACCACTTATGTGAAAGGGTGTAGTCCCTAAATGAAGTGCCTATTTGTTTCCTATATAAAGGCCTTCCATCAGCCTTAGAAACATATTACATACAATTCATTTCTCTCCTATATTATCTTCATTCATTGCTAGAAGATCAAGAGAAAAGGCACTCATCATTTAGAAGTACTTCATCCCTACTTCTTCTTCTTATTCTCCCTAAAACAAATCAAGATGGATTCAACAGGTATAACGCTTCCGCCTTCATCTTCTCCCTTCAACTTATTCCAGATTTGAGTTATGGCATTAGTGGGATAGAAATTGTTCCAACAGGTTAAAATTCCGGACTTTGTGGATAATTTACTCATTTCTATTTGTGATTGCCAATAAATGTTTTATTTCTTGTTCCGGGAAAAAAAAGCTTAATTTTTAAAGATTTTTTTAATAGTTTTATTTTTAAAATCTCCGTTCTTCCTTTTCTCTCAAAATAAGGAAACATCATTTAAAAAAAAACACTCCTCCTTCCTCCTTTGTCAATTCTTCAACAACACATTTATTTTTAATTTTTATTTGTGATTGTCAATAAATGTTTTTTTTTTTTTTTTTTTTTTTTTAATTCTTCCTTTTCCTTTTCTCTCAAAAGAAGGAAACCTCATTATTTTTATTCCAACTTTTTGTAATTTCTTTGCCGTATAATAAGTGTCACTCCTTTGTTGAGAGTCGTTGTTTTCTCTCATTTGTTGAGAGCCTATATATATTTGTTTGTTGTTTTTTTTTAATCTTACAATTGCAGCAAATCTCACATTATTTTACAATAAAGATAATGTCATTGTTCTTACTGCGAAAGAAATTTTATATGGATTTTGAGATATCTAGTGAGCGTTTTCTCATCCAATAAAGAGTATGTGATTGTTCTTATTGTGAAAGGGATTTTGAGATATCTGGTGGCGTTGCCTCGTCAATATAATTTTTCTAGTATATCGAATGCTCAGAGCAATGTATTATTTGATGAGGGATTTCTTAAATGCCAAATTGAGGTAGTGTCCAAGGCTTACTTGGAGTGGAATACGAATGTCTCAAGTTTTAGTTCGACATGGTCATTGTTGTAAGTTAAGAAATGGATATTTACCAAAGCAAATAAGACAAAAATTGAGACCTTAACATTATGAGTAAGTCTTGTGAAAAGCATGTTTTTCCTTAAGCAAAGGAAAAACGTGTGTTGGTCCCAAAGGGCAACAAGGGTATGAAAAATAGCTAGAGGGGGGGGGGGTGAATAGCTGTTTTGAAATTTTTTTTGAACCCTTGATAAACTCAATTGCAAGTGCTCACTTTATCAAATAAGTGTTATGAAATGCGCCTAAGTGAGTGAGTGAAATGCACAGCAGAATTTAGTTAAGTAAATAGGCGCAAGGAGTGATAAAGGGGGTACACACACACTCTAACAATTTTGGCTCAAAGTGAGTGAAAGATGGAACTAAGGCAAATGATATAACAAATACAACACTATTCAATCCAATCAATCTACAATGAATGAACAAGCAAATAGTGAGATAAGATAATAACTTGAAAGTAAATGACAAGAAATTAATACGGGCTATTTGGAGGGGTTCGATCGGAAAATGATCTGCGTCCTCTACCAAGATGGTTAGTCTTAGATTTCTAATGGAGATCTTATATTATGAGTGAATGTTACAAATTACAATGTTTGAGCTTTACACTAACTCAAGATCTATTTTTTTATGAAAGAACAAATCCTAGACAAAACCGATGTATCTCTTAAAGAAAGATCTAAGTGATCAAACTTAAAGAGGTGTGTGTGTGTGTTCTTAGTTTTAAGGCTCTTTAGATCTATGAGATTTAGAGATCAATAAAACTAATGTGTTTTTGCTTGAGGATCTGGGCTAAGTATGAAGGTATGAAGATGTTCTTGAGGAATCTAGGAATTCAAAGGGAAATCTTCAAATCTTCAACAAATGGTTGAGAGAGAAATTCTGAAATGCTTAGCAACTTCAAATGGTTGAAGTTATGGGGTGTTTATAGTAGAGCCCCAAAAACTAGCCGTTAGAAATCCCTTGTGGATAAGGTTAAAGGATAGATGTGCTGGAGCTCATTGAGTGGAGCACATGTCCTTTTATAGCCGTTAGACACATAACACAAATATGACCGTTGTGGACAGATGTCCTCAAATCTAGGTGCACACGTGTTATTTATCCACCATTGGATCTTTGACATAGTTTGAATCTCTTCAAGTCTTCGTGTCTTCAATAAATCACCAAGTGTTGAATCAATCATCATAGAGGCGCATTGAGCCAAATGGGCGCATAGGCTATTGAGGCGCGTAACACGACGCGCACCAAAAGGGGCACATAGGCGCAGAGCATTGGCGCATGGCGCGTGGCTCAATTAAACTTGTGATTTTTCTTGAATCTTGATATCTTCGCCCTATTCCTAAGCCTAGTCTATTCAAATGGACTACCTAAAAATGAAGTATAAATACTTCTTACATATGGGTCTAAAGTCCATGAAATAAAACTTAGGTGATGGATCAATCAAATTTAATCAATCCTATACATTGAAAACTGAGATATAAGTAGGCATACTCAACAATCTTCCTCTATTTGATTGATGCCATTACCTACTATATCAGGGACAAACATTATACTTGATAATAACATGTCCAAATAAATGAAATTGGTAAATCATGTCTCAAGTTAATGCACACACTAGTCCAAGATATAGATTTCTAATATATTTCAATAAGGATAACACATTACAAATGGAAAGATAGAAATGACAGTTAACACATTCAAAGTGTATAAGTTTTGGTTTGAAATGTGTTTAAACAAAGTTTAAACTCAAATGCATTAAAGTATGAAACAATTCAAATATGATGCATATGATTTTAAACAATTCATTCATTGTTCTACAAACAAGGAGTTTGAGTGAACAAGGTTTGAGATAAATGTGATGCTTTGTTCTCATTAATACTTGGGATGTAGGAGTTACAGATTACAAGTATTGAACAGAACAAAATCAAAACAAGTGCTAAAACATGTAAGCACTGAAATTTCTAACATAAAAAAGATTCTAACTTCACAAGTTCTAACAACTTACAAACAAATAAAATAACTAAGGGTTGGGAGGCACATCGTCTTTCTTCAATCCTTCTTCGATCTCCGTCACCGAGCGCTGAATTTGTTTGGTAAGTTGATGAGTACGGTTGACATTTGTGAAAGTCTCAGAAACACCATCTCTGAGATAGCGCAAGTTACCATCATTGATTGATTGGTACTCATCAATAGAGCGCTGAATAGTGGCCTGCTGTTGTGAGAAATTTTCAGCAATTATTTGAAGGTTTGCTTCAACAGAGGCTTGCACGGATAGAATGTCAGTTGAAGTTCTCTCTGTGTGCCTGTCTGCGCTGGAATGCGCGGTATTGAAGTGGGTAACAATCAACTCCTTTAAAACATCTAACTTGGAAATTAAGGAGTGAGAGTTAAAAGGCGCGCCAATTCCTGCGCTAGAAGAGGGCATAAAATCCATATGCGCGCTTGGAGCTTTTTCCAGCTCATCTTTGATCTCCTTAAGTTTGTCCATCACATTCACCAACTTGTCATTTTCACCAGTGACTAACTCAAGTAACTTCTTTATATCATCAACCACACTTGTTTCAACTTGCTTAATAGCATCAATGAAGGCTTGACCATCAGTCAGTTTGATACCTGCTCCAATTATTTCATGAAGTTCAGCAAGTGTGTCTTTGAACATGTCATTCATTTGAGCTATTACATCGCCCCATTACTGAGGAGTAAGAGAATGTTTGTCTCTGATGTCAGCGCCTATGCGTGTTATCTCCCCCTTAATGGCAACAATCTCGTCTGCCTGACTCGCTATCATTGAAGCATGAAGCTCAAACTGTAATTCAATTCGAGCTTGACCTTGTTGGAGTTGTTAAAGCAGACAGATCACCATACTCATATCAGGATTGGGAGGAGTAGGCGCAGAAGAAGATTGAGGCGCAGAAGGATCAGGGCGCCGTACTGGTGAAGGAACAGTAGTAGTTTTCTTTGGAGGAGATGGAAGATAAGCATCACTTGAAGTAGGTTCTTCTGTAGTAAGTGGAGGCGCAGGAGCCGTGGACGCAGGAACAGACTTGCACTTCTTTAAAGGTCCTGGCTCCCCCTTAACTTGATCCTCACTCAGATCACCAAAAAGTTCAGCAGATAGTTTATCTCTGAGTAGTTGTTGTTCAGCTGTGAGTGGAACTGGAGTTGGAGTATGAGTAGGTTTTGGAACTGGTGCAGGCACAAGAGTTAGTTTCTTTGGAGGTGCAGTAGCTTTTGATGTAGTCTTGGTTGGAAGCGCACAAACACTAGGAGGCGCAGTGGGAGCAGGCGCGCGTGCATCAGCGCTAGACCCTGTGCCTTTGCGCCTTTCAGATTTAGCCAATTCAGCAGCTTGCTTTAACTGGTAGTCTTCATCCCTCTTTTTCTCCGCTTAAGCCAAACTAGCTTCCTGCACGCGTTTAATATCTATAAGATCATCTTTTTCCGTTCTTGGGCGCTTTGGTGGTCTGACCTCACGTTCAACAGTTGCAATCCCTTTGCCACGATCCTGACCTGCGCTAGTTCCAGCGCCAGGTGCAATCCCAGTGTCTACGCCATCTGCTGCGCCATCTGCCTCATCTGACTCAGTGGCTTCATCAACCAACTAAGCACCTTTGACTCTGGGCGCGTGCTTTGCAATGCGCTTTCTGCGCCTTTTCAAGACCAGGTTATCTTTCCCAAACACTGGTACATCGTCTAATTTATAAACGGGATTCTCATCGGGGAATTTTGCAAGGGCTGGGTAGGTTAGAAAGATTTTAGTGAGGATTCTGCAATGGGTTTTGAACTTTGTCTTTCCTTCACTTTTGTTCTTGTTGTATTTATCTATCTGCTCCGTCAATGTCTTGAATAGAATTTGAGGCCAGTTCAACTTAGTCTTGCCTATAATGGCAGCGGTATACTCCCACCGCTCCACCGTGAATCTGTTCACGTTGCCCGTCTTGAACACAATAGACGTATCAACGAGATGCACTATATGTTCCAATAGGTCACCACCATCCCTAATCTCAACAGACTTGATGTTATTCTAAAGAGTTGGGATATTGAGATAGGCGCGCGCAACAATGTTCTGCGCGGCGACTGGATAAGTGTTGGCTTGACCAGCTATACTCTGAGGGCCAGTCGTGCTGAAATTTACTGCGTGCTTGATTGAGCCAGTAGAAATGGTGATATCAACACCATGTACGATGGCGCATATTCTGTAGCGCACAATTCCTTCAATATTAGTTGGTAACTCAACGAGAGCGGCAGTGGAGAAGAATTCATCAACAAGGAGTGGGGAATAGAATGGCTGGTCCATGGTGAATAACGGGCTTAGTCCAGCAGTGTTGATGATATCAATGATGTCCAATCCCATTTGTTCTGCAGATAACTCAGTGAGATCAAAGGTCTCACCGGGACTAAAGTTTGCAATATCCTACAAAAATAATGATGATTTAAGTTAGGAGTGAATAAGGCGCATAGAAGCATAACATTGAGCAAAGTAAAATTAGGCGCATAGAAAATATGAGGCGCGTAGAAGAATCAGGCGCAGAGAATCATAGGCGCATAAGATAGCGCAGTGATTCAAGGCGCATGATTGTAGCAGGCGCATGAAATTTTGGAGGCGCATAGATATACAAAGCGCATTAGTATGGTTTTATGAAAATACTAAGGAAAAATTAAACATAAAAATTTGACTAAGTATAAATTTAGGCGCATAAGATATTTAGGCGCATAATGTTATGAGGCGCATAAAGGATTGAGGCGCATAACATTTATAATAGCTAGAGGCGCATACACATGTTAGGCGCATGAATCACTTGAGGCGCAAAATCATACTAGGCGCATAATCATACTAGGAGCATAGATTTATATTTAGGAGCATAACTATGTGATTAATTTTTACTTAGCATAAAAACACACAAAATATCATAAACAAGTAAACATCATTAACATGAAAGCAATAATAATCAAAACATGCATATTTTTGAAAACAAGTTTTGAAAATCATGAAACCCAAGTCATGCAAGAAAATGAAGAACACGAAGAACACGAAGAACATGCCCTTGAGTGCTAGAAGAACACCAAGAACACATAAAATGTGAAACTTCACCAAATCAAACAAAAAATATGCCAAAACAACTGCATGAAAACAAGGATCTCAAATATGTAAACCAAAACAAGAACAAATCAACAACGATTCCAGAAAATGGATTTAAGAATCCAAAAATTTGAAAATTTCAAAAATGGAAATTTTTCAGATTCACAAAGAATAACGAATTGATCGTTTAAAAGTTAAGCTATAAAGAATCTAAATCACAAAACGAACATAACCCAACAAACGATTTTGAAAATGGATAACCGAAACAAGATAAATCAACAAGTATAGCATTTTCGGTTTAAGAAACTCGAAGCCCAGAAAGTATAGAAAAATTGTATAAATTAAGAGTTTAAGGTTAGGAATCCATACCATTTCGTCTTGTGAAGCTTTGGTTGTTCGTTTAGGATCCATTAAAGATATATAGAGATGAAGAATTTTTGAAGAAAAAGAAGAAAATGGAGTGGAGTAGAGAGAGAGAGAGAGAGACGGCAGTGAGGTAGACTGGGAAGGGAGAGGGGTGTCTGGTAGAGAGATGAGAGAAAGAGAAAAGATAGGTAATGATGAAAAAGGAAATGGAGGAGGTGTAAGGTCAATATATATAGGTTAGGGTTTTGAAAGGATGGGAAGTTGAAGAGATGGGTATTAATGGTGAAAGGAAGGCCATTAATGGGAGGTGTCATAAAAAGTACGGCTATTTAATGAGGAATGACACAAAGTACGATTGATGTGATACCTTGAGTGTAGAGAAATTGTCCCACTTACCTCAAAAGTGTAAGAACAATTATGACTAATTTTTGTACAAACACCAAAAACATCTGTTTTAGTGTAAGTTTGGGGTGCAAGAAATATATCCTCAAAAAATGAAAATTTTAAAAAACGGAAAACGAGGAAAAATTAATTGCACAAGTACCCTTGAAAAATTATAGAATGTCAAAAGACAAAGATTCCATGCAATAAATAAGAATTTATATACCTGGTACTTGTGAAAATTGAATACGTTCAATCATTGAGATATTAAATATGGAGCATTGATTGAGCCGCAACATTAATTGTGCGCATGTGAGGTGCAGTATCATAGGCGCGCAAAAGTAGGTGAGGCGCAAATGATACTTGGGCGCACACAGAGTGAGAGGCGCGCGGGATGGTTGGCGCACAGACACACTTATGAGCTCTAAAGTTTCTTTGAAACTTTGAATTTGATTTAACTTTAAAAACCTGAGATGTTCATAACTCAATGAGACATAAAATCATTAGTAATGACAAAACTATATAGACTAGTTGAGTTCAAGCATACCCATTTCACCTCTAAAAAATATGAACCGTTTCACGTCAAGTGCTTTCGTAAGAATGTCGGCAATTTGAAAGTCGGTTCCCACGTGCTCCAAATGAATGTTGCCTTTTTCCACGTGGTCTTTGAGGAAGTGATATTTTATGTCGATGTGCTTTGTCTTGAAGTGCATGACAGAATTTTCAGAAACGGCAATTGTTGATGTGTTGTCGCAGTAGATGGGACAATTTTCTTCAACGATATCGTAGTCCACCAATTGCTGAGACAGATACTGAAGCTTGTTTCTTACTCGCCCATGACACAAGTCGATATCCGAGGAAATGACAAGTGCCACTTGTGCTTTTCCTATCAATAGTGCACGCTGCATAATCCGCATCTGAATAACCTACAAGTTTAAAATTCGAATCTTTGGTGTACCAAAGTCCAAGGTTAACAGTACCGAAAAGATATCGTATAATACGTTTCACAACAATTAAGTGCGCTTCTCTAGGGTCAGATTGATAACGAGCGCAAACACAAACACTAAACATTATATCCGGTCTACTAGCAGTAAGATAATGGAGTGAGCCAATCATACCTCGATAGAGCGTTTGATTAACCTTTTTACCTTTTAAATCTTTATCGAGTTTGTTGCCGGTAGCCATTGGTGTGTCGTATGGTTTTGCATTGTCAAGTCCAAACTTCTTGATTAGATCCCTTGTATACTTGGCTTGGTTGATAAATATGCCTTCACTCATTTGCTTGATTTGAAGCCCGAGGAAAAACGTAAGTTCTCCCATCATGTTCATTTCAAACTTGCTCTTCATTAGTTTCTCAAAGCGCTTGCACAACAATTCATTAGTAGACCCAAATATAACATCATCAACATAGATTTGAACAAGTAATTTATGACCATTATGTTTGGCAATGAAAAGGGTTGTATTGGTTTTACCGCAAGTGAAGCCTTTCTCAATGAGAAACTTGGATAGTGTATCATACCATGCTCTTGGTGCTTGCTTGAGCCCATACAAAGATTTCTAGAGTTTGTACACATGATTTGGAAATTTTGAATCTTCAAACCCATATGGTTGAGCTACGTAGACTTGTTCTTGGAGTTCACCATTTAGAAACGCTCTCTTCACATCCATTTGATATAACTTGAAGTTCTTGTGAGCGGCGTAAGCTAGAAAGAGTCTGATAGCTTCAAGTCTTGCTACGGGCGCAAAAGTTTCATCATAGTCGATTCCTTCCTCTTGCCTATAGCCTTGTGCAACTAATCTTTCTTTGTTTCTTGTGATGGTTCCATTCTCGTCCATCTTGTTTCTGAACACCCATTTCTTACCAATCACTCCTTGATCATTTGGTCTTGGAACAAGAGTCCAAACCTTACATCGTTCAAATTTATTGAGTTCTTCTTACATTGCAACAACCCAGTTTGGATCTTGGAGCATGATAAATGGGTTTTTACTCATTGTATTGGATACTTTTAAGCTTAATTATTGTCTTGTTCTCAAGCTTTTGTTATTTGATTAGGTTCTTCTAGTGTTTGTGTTGTGTAGGATGGTTTTGTCTTTAAACTAGAAGAAAAGGGGAGAAAATGAGCTTCAAGGATCAAAGTTATGAAGGTGAAGGACTAATCTGTCAGTCCTGAAACTGCAGGGACTGATGTGGAAAATTCAGATTTTGGGCAAGAAAATTCAGCAAAACACACAAAGAAATCTGGAAAAGACTCAAACACATTCCAGCATATCCATAAAAAAGATCAACCACTTTTCCACCTCCATTTGCAATAAATGCTAGGCATGCTTGAAGAATTTTGTGGCATTTTCTCCCTCCCTTTGTAGACTTGGATCCTAGTATAAATGCCTCTTCACACAACCATCTTTGGGAGACCCATTACCAACCATTACTACTTTAGATTAGTTTAGTATTCAGAATTTTAGCTAGAGTAGTTAGTATGTAGTTTTTATAACTTCAAACTTTGTAGAGAGAAAGAGAGAGTTTTACACATTTCCATACATTCCTCATTTGCTTCAAGAGTATGTGGAGGCTTGGCTAGTTCTCTCCTTCTATGGATTGGAGGTAATATGTATTAAGTTATTATGTATTAATTGATATTAATGTTATTCACCTTGTTGGGTTTTTCAAAAATGAATTTATGAAAGTTTTCTAGTTACAAGCTATTGTTAAGAATAGATTGGCTTTTAAACTAATAAGTGTATATGAATTTCGAGTGATTGAAAGACATATACAAAGTCAGATTTTTGAAAGATATAATCTAGATTTGCAAAGTGATTTCTTATCGAAATTATAGGTTCAAGAATTCTTAAGAGTTTAATGGGTTCTTCAATGTTGTAAGGACTTTGCAGAAATTATAACATTGAAGAACACTAGATTGATTACGTGTGAACTTTCAATCTTAGTTAAGTGAAGAACCCCCAACAATGAATGACAATAATATTAGTTGTACATAATAATGACATACATATGAAACCAATCCATAGAAACTCTTCCCATTGATCAAAATCCGGTAAATCTATTCCATTTTATTTTGATTGTCTCCTTAGTTTATTTTCATTATTTTTATAGAGTAAAACCAAAACCAAAACTAGTCATTTTTAATTTCTTGTTTATACTGCTGAAAATCAAATCGTGAAATACATAAGTCTCTGTGGATCGACCCTCGCATAGCGTATTACTACTACGGTGACTAGTACGCTTGCTAGGTATTTTTATTACAAGTGGAGTTTTTCTCTATCAAGTTTTTGGCGCCGCTGCCGGGGACTTGATTTGTATTCACAGTTCAATTTTCAATAGCGTATATATGGTACTGTAAATAAATGTATGAGTCATGTCTAAATTGTGGGTTTTATACTCATACTACCAATTATTGTGCATTCCCACAAATCCAAGCAACAAACTCTTTCGAGCCATATCAACCTCATTATGATCCATGTTTGAACTGTGGGTCTTATTCTCATGCTACTAATTATTGTCCAAGTAGGACATATTTCTCTGAGTATTATCCACAGGTTCAAGCAGAAAATTATTTTGAGCCATGGCAACCTCAAAAGCCGGCATACTATATCCCAACACCTCCAAAACCTTCAATATAAGAGCAACTCATGGAGAATATGAAAAGGTTGAACGAACTCGCGATCACAATAAGAGAAATGTTTGGGAAGCGTGAGCCGGATACTACTCCTATTCAGACTCAACCGGTAGAAGAACCTTCAACCCTTGTTTGGTAACTAAATGCTGACGGGGAAGAGTGTGTCTATGACTCGGTGCTTGAGCCATATTTTAAACCACGACTATATGGAGAGCAATCTGTGGAGGACGCAAAAGAGAATTTTGTCTATGAAATCTCTGATGCTTCCTCTATGGATGAGTCCATCAAAGAGAAACCTTTAGAAGATGCAAATGAGAATTTTGTCTATGAAATCTCCAATGTAGACTCTAAAGATGGTTCCTCTTTTGATAATGAGAGTGGTTGTATAGCGGATGTGGAGGAAACAAACGGTGGAGAAAACATGGGATGAGATAGCCATTGAGGAGCCGGAGTTTGCTTTGTATGGTGATGAGAAGAGGGATAGTGAGGAGGTCTATGATGCGAATGAGACTACCCATATCGATCCCGATGAAGGAATGGTCATCCTTTTGGTATCCCCTCCTTCATATGGTGAAAAAAGTGGTAGAGGTCCGCGAGTTAAAAAACCCCATAAAATGAAACGTAAAAATCCCCATTGGGTTCTTAGTGAATTAATAAAACAAAAATCATTTTTGGGGTATAAAATGGGTTATCGAACTAGAGAAACCGTGAAGTGGGCTAAAGGGCGTAAACCAAAAATCAAGTTTAGGGACATTTAATTTTTACGCTTTTTCTTTATTTGTTTTATGTGTCGAGTCGTTCGAAAGAACCTCCTTGAGTTTGTGGGTTTATAGAGGAGTGTATATAGTTGTCACCCTCCAAAAAGATTTTTTTTTTTAGTATTTATAGTTTTTCTAACAATTAATATGTTTTCTGTTAGTGTTTCAGTTAGATTTCTGATGAAAACAGGTCAACTTAACGAGAGAAGGGGCTGAACTGCAAATAAAAACTGAATTCAAGGGTTAAGTGAAAAACAGAAAAAGGAGTGCGCAGGCTTCCTTTTTGGTGGTGCGCGCGCACCCACCTGGTGCAAGAAATTGGATTTCATTCTGAACAAGGTGTGCGTGCGCCCTTCCTCTCCTGGTGCGCACGCTCTCAAGTTAAAAAAAAAAATTCACAAACTCGAGATTCTTTCCCCCCCTCCAGTGTCCAGTCAACATCTCTCTCTCTCTCAACACTCTCTCTAAACCCCCTCCCAAATCACCAACCCGCACCTCCATTTCCTCCTCAACTCCGACGTATCACCACCACCGTCCCCCTCACACATCTCATCTCCACCCATGTCTAAACCATTTCACTTCCACTCCTTCTCCACCAAATCGAATCCATCACCCTCTTTGCCCACAACTCCGGCTGGTCCCTACTCCGATCCCCACTTTGATTGACCAGCATCTTCATCAATTCTGACCCACACGCTCGCCGCCGGCCACTATTCCACCATCTTCTCCATCCTCGTTCAATATCAATTCCGTCGAATCCCTACCTCAAATATCCAGATCGGGAAGCCTCAACGCTGACGACACCTTCATCCACAAATCGCTCCCCTCATCCAACGCCGCCGGCCTCCCTCTGTAATTCCGACGCCGGCGGAGCCCTGCCTTCACAGATCTGGACGCCGTCGCCTCTCTCAATCCAAAACCCAGACATTCCCTCTCATGGCGTATCTCTACTCTCTCAGATCTCCCTCACCACTCTGTCTTCTCCGTTCGCTCCCCAACAACACCGGCGACACTCACACTCATAACAAACAAATCTGGTTCCCACAGCTCCAAATCCGACTGAAGCAAGGAACGAAATAAATCAGTATAGCCGAAATGCAGCCGTCAACCAGTTGTGCAACTATTTGTTGAGTCAGTTGTGCAATCGGTTGTTCAGTCAAGTGTATAATCAGTTATGCAGATAGAGAATCCCAAGCGTACGTGCTGTTGAAAGATGTGCTATACTGTGGGAAACTGCTATCCGAAGGACGTAAGAAGACGTGAAGGGGCGACACAGATTATGAGACACCTTGCAAACAAGGCACAGGCGAACAAAGGTCTCTGGTTGGAATGATTGAGTTTTTTTTTTAAAGTTTCAAGTTGGGCGTTTGTATCCTTCACGCGCCAACTTGAGGGGGAGTGTAGGAGTCCAAATCTCGGCTGATATGAGATTATCTTGGAGATCAGATTTGCACGAGATCCTAATCTCCTTATCTCTTTTTTAGTTGCTTAGCATATCTTCCTAGAGTTTTAGATAATATTGTTTTCTAAGTAGTTTTGACTTCCTTATTTTTAGGTAGTACAAGTAATATAAATAGGGTTCTTGTACATTATTTTAGAATCAAGAGAGAAAATTCAATAATTTTATTTTAATAAATAAAAGAAGGGTTAGATTTCTCTTCTTGTTCATCCTTCTGTACACCAAATTCATTAGTATCTGCGCAACTGAAGATTTTGTAAGGAAGCGTGTTTGATGGAAGATAGGCACGAGGGAATCAGTCTGAGTATGGGATGACATTTGGTTATGATATGATGATGATTTCAGGATTTGGTTTGTCTCTATGTGTAGACACCCCGCCTTGGACCTCTCACCCCGATTGCATACAAAGTATTTTTATTTAACTTATTTTTGTTGATTTCTGTTACTTCGGTTAAGTTCCTAACTGATTCTGTTAGTTTTGGACTAAACTGCATAACAGAGTTAACTTTTAGGGTCATTCTGTCATTCTGTCATTTTTCACCCGCGGACGCTTCCGGCACTGCCAGTGCGCTGCGCGTGCGTCCCGCCCCAAAATCCGGACCCGCGCGCTTCCCACTTTGGCAGTAACGGATTGCACCTTATTTCCCTCCCTTTTCTTATTTACAAACATCTTTTCTTGATCACAAAAACCATCTTTTTACATCCACATTCATCCCCCCTTTTCTCATTAACTCCCAATCCCAAATTCTAAGACTTTTCCCAAAAACTAATATTTCTTTCATTTATTATTTGATTTCTTTTATTTCTTTTATTTTTCTTTTATTCATTTATCTTATTTGTGATTGGCCCATTCCATTTCACATGGATGACCAATTTCCCTCCATCATTTCCCTCTCATTTTTACCTATAAAAACCATCATCTTCTACCTTGGAAAGGGACTTCTTTTTGGACTCCAACCTTGATTCACCAACGACATTATACACAAATTCTCCCAACAAGAGTTCTTAGTAACAAGACTCTACACAAATTGTTTTACAACAATTTCATTTCAACAACAACACTTTCAACTCAAGGTTCCAAGTCCTCTTTCTCAAGGTACGACTCCATTTTCTTCCTTTGTTTTCTTCTTCTTGATGTATGCAATCCCCATTAATGGGACATGACCAACATGACTACTTCACATATTGAAGTTAGTTAAGGTTATCTCCCTACATTTTAATCTTAACTTTAATTCACCATGTTAATTTCTCTTCATCTCTTAATGTAATTCTTTAACATTACTTGTTACATGTAATCTTTATCATTAAATAAATGAAACAATTCTATTTTATTTCCCCTTTATTTCCCCTTTTCTCCTCATCACAATTGTTAGCACATTTCTATTTAATTAATTGAAGGACATGTAAATATTAGAACACCAATAGTAGCAAGACCCGCGTAAGCGGGGCGGAGTGGGTGTTTAAGTACTTCCCACTCCGTCACCTAACCCCCGAACCCTTCTCTCCCGAATCTCTGGTTTTGTACATAAATTAGGCTATTTCTAGGTTTTTCTTATGTTCCTTTAAAAACATAGGTGGCGACTCTAAACAATATAAAACAAGTTAGACATCCTAGGATAATTCACCGCTCTAGCCAAGCCGTGGTTCCCCGGGGTATCTACAGTGGCGACTCCGCTGGGGACTATAGAGGGTTAAACTTGCGTTTTCATTTTTTGGTGTTCTTTTATTCTGTTTTCTGGGCATTCTGGTAAAAAGGGTAGGAAGCGCGCGCCTCCGGCCTTCTTGGCCTAAAGCGCGCGCGTCCGACCCTTATTACCAGAATCGCCTGCCTCCTTTCTTGTCCTTCAATTCCATGTTTCTGTGCTAACAAATTCTGCAAGGGAAAGTTTTCTTAATTAAGGGTCAAGGCAATCCCTTGAACCCACTGATTTGCAGGTTCTCACCCAGAAGCGGGCGCCTCTGCCCTGCTTCCTCTCACGCGCGCGCCTTCCGCATAGGCAACACAATGCGCGCGCTTCTGGGCGCATTCCCGGAACAGAACAGTGCACAGAAACAGAACAGAATGATAGTGTGTGGGCACCGGGGCTGCATACAATTTCTTTTACTTTCTGTTTATTTTTACCGGTCACACGGGTGATTCGAAAGTTGTAAATTACGTGCTTATTTGTTTTTTTTTTATTTCCTTTGAAAAAAATAAAAAATGTTTTGTCACATGTTAGACCTCACACTACATGCACATATTCTTATCAACTGCTCACTATCGAGTCGCACAAGTCCAACCCCAAACCCGTCGAGGCCCGTCCTAGGAAGTTTCAAGCTCCACCCGACCTTGACTCTTTCGAAGCGGTCAACCTCAGCCCGTGGCGTAGTTCAAGACTACATGCCGGGGGTGACCTTTGAGCCTCATATTCAAGCCGAGCACAAGCCACACAATTCTAGTCTAGGGTCTAACACTCCGTGACCAAGTCGGTTTTTCATGTGCCGAGATTTCCCTAAACTAATATCTTCAAATCATACATGCCAACTTGTTGCAATGGACGAAATAAAACTCCGTCCCCAAAAGTGGTTATTTTGGACGAAAATAAAAATCCGTCCCCGCATGTATGATTTATTACATTAATTTAGTTTAATCCCGACACATGTAGGTCTCACAAGCGTGGTGGAATCCGATGAGTATATGGGACCGCGAGAAGGTCTATATACTAGTGTGACGATTCCACTATTTTTTCTAGAAACCCCAAAAAGGACTCCGTCCTTCCGACTTTGTAAACAAAAAAAAAAAGAGTCATTTTCTTTATATGGTTGAGTCTTTTTCGTGTTTGTGGGCTAAATTTATTTTATCCAAAAGGTGTTTGTGGGGCCAATCTAAGATCAACCGTGCTCTTCCAATAGGTCCAATGGCTTCAAACGGCAACGACAACAGCATTCCCGTGTCCAACGAAGGGTTATTCCACATGGGGGAAGCATTGAAAGGGCAAGTTGATACACTAGCCGAGAATGTCCGCCGCAAGGATGATTTATGGCGAGCCCGTTACGAGCATGTGAAAATGGCCCACAAGAAAGAAGTTGCTAAACTCAAGAACCAATTGAAAGGGCTCACGGGTGAAAGAAAGGTCCAAAGCATTGATACCGGTTTGGTCAACACTCTCATGTCCTATATTGACCAAAGGCTTAGTGGGCTAAATTTGCACAAGGGCCCAAACACCGATCTTCATCAAGCTTCTCTCCTCATGAACACAATGGAGGCTCTTCCCGAAAAGTTCAA
This sequence comes from Campanula takesimana, assembly GCA_026119855.1. NCBI lineage: Eukaryota > Viridiplantae > Streptophyta > Magnoliopsida > Asterales > Campanulaceae > Campanula > Campanula takesimana. The sequence goes on along the minus strand of JAOWBW010001223.1, from coordinate 310,568 downwards.
GATGCCCGATATTGGCAAGTTCAACGGAAACTCTTGCCCCAACGCTCATGTCGACTCCTACATTGGGCCATGCTACCAAAGAGAGTGTCTCCTCAAATAATGGCACAATGCTTCCCGCTTACTCTCGAGGGGGTCGCAAAAGATTGGTATATGGGTCTTCCAGTTTCCACCCGCCTCAATTGGGATGCCGCGATGCTTGCCTTTAAGTCACAATATCAAGGCAACTCCATATTCCGCCCCACCAAGAAGGAATTGGAGATCACCGTGCAAATGGGTAATGAATCATTTGGGGACTTCTATCGCCGTTGGAATGACAAGCTAGCCGAGATGGTTGATAGGCCTTCCGAGAAGGAACAAATGGACATCTTCTTGAAGTGTTTGAAAATGGACTACCGCGCTCATCTTAGTGGGGCTTTTCACTCCGATTTTTCAAGCATGTATGATGCGGGGGTTAGAATTGACTATTTGCTCCGAGAAGTGGCCGAGTCCTCCTATGACACAAGCTTCAACGACAAAGGGTTCCCAAACAATGACATGGAAGACTACAACGACAATGAGCACTGCAACGACATGGGGGATGACGAAAACAATCTCCGTTTCTCTTTCTCTACCTAGAGATAGGATAAAAAAAAAGGAGTCAAAGTCCTCTTAAGTGTGCATTAAGTTTTCTTTGTCCAATTAATGTGAAATTTTGAGTCAAGTCTCATCATCAAATAAAAAAGTCTTTCTTGTCCTCATACACTCTTCCAAGTTGTTCAATCTAATTCTTGGCAAAATGATGAAAAGATGTCTAAACGAGTTTTGGAATGAAGGCCATCACTTGAACGCCTAGGGGCTAAACATTGTGACGAAGGCAACATCATCAACGACGAAGACAAAGCCAAGACATCAAAGGTGAAGCAACAACCATGGAGAAAAATCAAGCAATGTTTCAAAGGGGGGATTAAAAAAAAAAAAAAAAAAAAAAAAATGCTCGCTAGGTTGAACTCTTCAAATCAACCTAGGCAAAAGTTAGAGCACAAAAAAAAAAAAAAAAAAAAAAAACCCCTCAATCAAAGAAGTTCACATCAAGATCATCATCATCATCCACCAACGAAGGACGAAGCAACAATTCATCACGAAGAATGGAGAATTCACAAGAACTACGGTGACCTGAGCCTCTACACTTGAGGAACGTAGGCAACCTGCGGGTCCGGTCTCATGCAAGAAAGAAGATATGTTTAGCCCTAGCGCGTTATGGTGATCGGCCTTCATCTCGAACTTGTCAAGACATCTTTGTACGATTCATTTGCCAATGAATTAATCACCAAAAAGATTGAACAACTTTCTTAGATTTGGAATCATTTCGCGCTCCTTGTCGAGTCTAAGGACTCCTATTCTTTCTGCATACTCCCAATTTCTTGCAATCAAATTGGGGCTTTCCTTCTCTTCTCTCTTAATGACTTACTTTCCTTCGTGAGTCATTCAATTCAATAAAAAAAAAAATACATGTCAATACTAGGGACACTTCCCTAGTCAAGTCAATGTCACTCATCATTAGTGACAAAAGGTCTCCACCACAAAATCACATGTCTTATCTCCTCAGCTAGAGTCAATGCACACTCCCTCATTAATCGAGTCAAAATGAAGACGCAAAAGAGATGCCCGCTAGATTGAAAACCCGAAAGGGCAGTCTAGGCAAAAAACAGGGTGCGTCATAAAAAAAAGAGAGAGTGAGAGAGAAGGGAAAGAGAAATGGAGATCCCTGGCCTCTAAAGAAGACAAGTTCTACATTGAATCTCCTCAGCAAGTAAATTCCCCACCGAGTCAACTTTGGGATTGCAAAGGGCTCGACAAGATATAGCACCATCAAAGGTTGTCTTGGGTTATCGGCATCATTCTCCAGCAGTGTGCATTTTTGGGTTCATTAAAAGAAGGCCCGTGGTAACCAAGATCCATCCGAGAACAAGCCCATCATAAAAGGGCACGAGGTTGCACAAATAATCCCTAGCTAGTCAATTGGCTTGGGCAGCAAATAGCAACAACATGTGTCTCAGTTTTCAAGGCTTCTTCAAGTATGTGCTTCTAAAGTACGCCGAAAGGCTCCCGAGAAATGGAGTAGCTCTTGCCATATCCTCTCATGTTTATTCCCTCACACGAGGACGAGCCACTCTTGCTTTTCTCAACAAATGGTGATGCCCTAGGGGCTATGTGACTTAAGAACAAGGGATTCTTTTGCTTCATTTGGTAATCAATACGCCCTAGGGGCTATGCTCAAGAAAGATGTGTGAAACTATCCTCAAAGTCCCTCAAAAGGGATTTCAAAAAGCCCTCTTGTAATGTGTGCCCGTGCTCGTTTCCCCAATCAAGGGTGGACCTTTCTCGAAATCAATGATGGCACTCTAGGGGCTACGGTCAAGTCTTAAAGGCTCCCTCGGCAAAGAGCAATTAACTCCCCAGCAGTATCCCCAGCCAAGTCATGTGCAACATTGGAAGCTTCCTCAATTCGGCACCGAAGGTCTCAACGGGCTTCACAATCTACAATCTTTTAGGCTACGGCATTACAGTAATTCAAGCAAAGGGCGGTATTAGGGCTTCGCGACCGAAAGTCTTTTGGGAAACAATGCTCAAGCAATGCAATGTGGAGTAGTCTTATGGCTCCATGAGAACAATCAAGATTCAAGGGTCTCTCAACACTTCAAAGGCCTCTTGGTTTTAAATGAAGACTCCGATGTTATGAATGAAGTTGATGATTTTTGTTAGAACTCACAGCGAGATTTTGAAGGAAGTCTTAGAGAAAAGGAAAAAGATTCAATATGCTAAACTCTTATCAAAACAGGGTTATAGCGGGAAATGCCACGGCCAATCCCAATGTTTCTGCAATTCAGCACCCCCTTCTCCAAGATCAAAAGCACAAGGTGCAGCTCAGATAAAGTTGGGCCACAGCACTAGTTGCATCCGAAGATCCGTCATTAGTTCAACTCAAGAAGAGTCGAGCAAGCATACTTATTTGGGACTTTATCACACCAAGACCTTATCCTCTGCGACCTCGACGGCACCGCAAGACATTACTGCATCCTTTGACATAAGCCCTCAGCCATTTGGGTATCGAACACAATGAGGCCATTCATCTCCCTAGTAAGAGCAAGAAGGAGATCTCTATCAAGAATTCTACCAAACGGTACATCCGTTCTCAATGCCGAGCCAATCACGAGGTAATTTGGGGCTTTACAATGAAAGGTCTTCACATCCCGCCATCTACAAGCCCACGACACTTGGGGCTTTGCAATCTCTCGAAGCTTGGCATCAACGATCTCCTCTTGGGGCTTGCTCACTACAACAACAAAGGGCGATTTACTCGAATGAGCCAAGAGCTGATTTATCTTGGAGCTATGCAAGTCCCTCAAAATTTGGCATCAAAGGCATTCTAGGGGCTTTATAATCAGCAACCCCTCATCTCGGCATCAAAAGCCTTTTGAAGCCCCATAATCGACAAATCTCTTGGGGCTAGACATCAATCTTCGTTGGGCACACCAGCGACAACAGAATTCAAGCGAGGCAATCCGGACTTCGACTGAGCATGACTTGATCTTGGGTTGGCTTTACAAACACACAATGGCTAAAATGGTTCACCCACGAACTAAAAAAAAAAAAAAAAAAAAAGAAAGATTTTTTCTTTCTTTTTCTCCTTCTACGTGCAAAATTATGTGCTTTACTTTGCTTTGCTCCTAGCTTCTCCTCCAGCGTTCTCCATCATCCGTGAACTACGCTGGTCTGATTCTCTTAAAGAGATACGTAGGCAGCCTTTTGGCACGACCGACCCATCATCCAGAGTACCATCTTGCCAACCCAACATCAAGGGCATTCTCTCATCAACATCTAAAGAATGGACATTCTCCATCAAAGCATCCTCCGCGGACATCAGGAATCCATCTCCATTCAAGCGGCAATGGTAAGTGAAGGTATGAATACATCCGACGCTTTCCTCAAAATCACACCGCACACAAGATCACTCTTTACATTCTTACTTCTCTCTCATTGCAAGGGTGTTCCAAATCACATATCACACCACAATCACAATTTTCTCTCGCAATTCCTATTTCACACAAGCACGTATATCTGCAAAGCATACACATAACAGGTGACGGACAGAGCACCAGGTGCCGCACAGAGCACCAGAATCAACAAGTGCCGCACAGCGCATCAGAATATGCCGCACCGCGCACCAGAATCAACAAGTGCCGCACAGCGCATCAGAATATGCCGCACCGCGCACCAGAATCAACAAGTGCCGCACAGAGCACCAGGTGCCGCACAGAGCACCAATTTTGGTCCATGGTGAACCACTAAAATCACCATACCTCTTCCATCAGCAAAAGTCGCTCACACAGGGAGCACATTTCTATCCTTTGTAATTTCAAATTACTGCTTTCATCGAGTCTTTGCTTTCTTTTCTTTCTTTTTCTTTGTCGATGTCCTCGGCGGGTGTTTTTTACTTTCGTCGACGCGTTTTGCTTCGCAATCCACGTCGCCGAGGGGCTCTGTAGACACCCCGCCTTGGACCTCTCACCCCGATTGCATACAAAGTATTTTTATTTAATTTATTTTTGTTGATTTCTGTTACTTCGGTTAAGTTCCTAACTGATTCCGTTAGTTTTGGACTAAACTGCATAACAGAGTTAACTTTTAGGGTCATTCTGTCATTCTGTCCTTTTCTGCCGCGGGCGCTTCCGGAACTGTTAACGGGCTGCGCGCGCATCTCGCCCCCAAAGCGGGACTCGCGCGCTTCCCACTTTGGCAGTAACGGATTGCACCTTATTTCCCTCACTTTTCTTATTTACAAACATCTTTTCTTGATCACAAAAACCATCTTTTTACATCCACATTCATCCCCCCTTTTCTCATTAACTCCCAATCCCAAATTCTAAGCCTTTTCCCAAAAACTAATATTTCTTTCTTTCATTTATTATTTTATTTCTTTTATTTCTTTTATTTTTCTTTTATTCATTTATCTTATTTGTGATTGGCCCATTCCATTTCACATGGATGACCAATTTCCCTCCATCATTTCCCTCTCTTTTTTACCTATAAAAACCATCATCTTCTACCTTGGAAAGGGACTTCTTTTTGGACTCCAACCTTGATTCACCAACGACATTATACACAAATTCTCCCAACAAGAGTTCTTAGTAACAAGACTCTACACAAATTGTTTTACAACAATTTCATTACAACAACAACACTTTCAACTCAAGGTTCCAAGTCCTCTTTCTCAAGGTACGACTCCATTTTCTTCCTTTGTTTTCTTCTTCTTGATGTATGCAATCCCCATTAATGGGACATGACCAACATGACTACTTCACATATTGAAGTTAGTTAAGGTTATCTCCCTACATTTTAATCTTAACTTTAATTCACCATGTTAATTTCTCTTCATCTCTTTAATGTAATTCTTTAACATTACTTGTTACATGTAATCTTTATCATTAAATAAATGAAACAATTCTATTTTATTTCCCCTTTTCTCCTCATCACAATTGTTAGCACATTTCTATTTAATTAATTGAAGGACATGTAAATATTAGAACACCAATAGTAGCAAGACCCGCGTAAGCGGGGCGGAGTGGGTGTTTAAGTACTTCCCACTCCGTCACCTAACCCCCGAACCCTTCTCTCCCGAATCTCTGGTTTTGTACATAAATTAGGCTACTTCTAGGTTTTTCTTATGTTCCTTTAAAAACATAGGTGGCGACTCTAAACAATCTAAAACAAGTTAGACATCCTAGGATAATTCACCTCTCTAGCCAAGCCGTGGTTCCCCGGGGTATCTACACTATGTTGTTTTCATTATTGACTAATGTATGTATTGCAAACGCTTTGACATATACTCCCTCCGTCTCAGCAGAAGTGACACCAACTTTTGGGACACGGAGATCAAGGAAAGGTAGTAAATGTGTGGTAGAAAATGAAAAGAGATAATGAGTGGGGTAAATAGTAGTGTTGGTTGAATAAAATGAGTGGTGGAAAATGAAGAGAAGGAATGAGTGGGGTTAAATAGTGAGGTTGGTTGGATATAAATATATTAAAACATTTTGTTGGGTATGCTTATCACTTAACCCTCCTACTTATGTTAGAATTGATTGATACCATCACCTGTGTTTATTTTAAGGACTTTAGGACCCTAGGGCTGAAGCTATAATTTCATGGTAAATAGAGCAAAGGCAAACCATGGTGCGCACCCCTTCCATGCGCAACGTATCCCTTCATGCGCAGCGCATCACCTTCTGCGCACTCCATGCGCATGAATCTCATGCACACTCAGACTTGCCTTAATTCTCACTTTATGACCTTACCTTATGAAGCTTGGAAAGCGTCTCAGCAAGCTACGCTTTTGAATGAGCCAAAATTGCTGATGTGGACAATCGACAAAACTAGAATACTACAGCTGTCACTCTTGAAGATTTTTGAAAGCTGTCATCTTGATGTCTCCAACGGCTATAAAGGACAGCTGCGCGCCAATCACAAAGCGACAGCACATAGTCCTTGCTCTGCTCCCCAACGGCTAGTTTTTGGAGCTCAGCTATAAATAGCATGCTCATTCCCTTTTTCCAAGCTGCTGGTGTGTTAATTGAGAATTGCTTAAGATTTGCTTCCAAAGAGAAACTTTGAAGATTTGAAGATTGCCTACAAGATTTCCAGATTTCTAAGATCAACCTTCATACCTTCATAACTTCACCAAGCCCAGATCCTATAAAGCCTTTGTAACACCAGAATCTTGTGCTCTCCATCTCATAGATTTAAAGAGCCCAGATTTCTGATACACACACACACCTCTTGAAGTTTCGATCTCATCGATCTTACTTCTAGAGATACACCGGTTATTGTCTAGGATTTTGTTCTTTCACAGATTTTAGATCTTTGAGTTAGTTTTGTTCTACCTCGCTGTAACTTGTAAACTCTCTCATATAATAAGATCTCCATTAGAAATCCAAGACTAACCATCTTGGTAGAGGACGTGGATCTTTTCCCGATCGAACCTCTCCAAATAGCTTGTCTATTGTTTGTGCTTTTCATTCTACATTTAAGCTTTACTCATATATTGTTTTGTTTGATCTTTGTAGATTGTCTTGCATCGTTCGAAGTGTGTTTGTGAGCTTTTTGCCTTAGTTCCATCTTGCGCCTATCTTTTAGCTAAAACTTAGTGCGTGCGTATTTACACTTCTGCGCATACTCCCTGCGCATAAGTGACTGCTTTAAGACTTCCGCTGTGCATTTCACACTCTTGCTGCGCGCTATACTTAGCCAAATTAAGAGTCGTGCGCATTCGCCATTGCTTTGCAAAAGGGTTTGAAAAGAATTTTAAAAACGCTATTCACCCCCCCTCTAGCATTTTTCATACCCTTGTTACCCTTCTGTGACCAACAAGTGGTATCAGAGCAAACACCTTTATAAAACATTTTCGTTTTTCAAGCTTAACAGCTTGGGTGCCGATTCGATATGGCAAACTCAAAACCTATGGCAACTGCTAACTACACTCACGTTCCGGTCTTTGATGAAGATCATTTTGACGTGTGGAAATTCAGCATCTTAACTCATCTCAACTCAATCGATGAAAGACTTCATGACACCGTGGTTTATGGACCTTACATTCCTATGAAAGCGAATCCAAATCCGCGTACAAATTCTGTTCAACCAACTGTCAAGAAACCAAAGGAAGAATGGACTGAGGAAGAAACAAGAAGAGTTGCAAATGATGGTAAAGCAAGAAACATTCTTCTAAGCACTCTAAGCACGGCTATGAAACAACAAGTCATGCATTGTGCTACCGCCAATGAGTTATGGGATGCTATTGAAGAACATATAGAAGGAGACACCGTGTGCAAGGAAAACAAGAAATATGAAGTACAAAAGATATTCAACAATTTCTCTCAACTTCCCGGTGAAACCTTAAGACAAACTTATGAACGCTTTTGTGAAATTATTAATCTATGTATTTCACTTGGCATGAAGTTCTCGAACAAAGATTTAAATGTCAATTTTCTTCAAGCTTTTGGATCAAGATACTTACATAAATCTAGCGCCCTAGAAGACGCTGGAACTTTGGATGTATGGACACTTAGAAATCTTTATGCAAATCTCAAAGTCTATGAACTCAAGCTTCAGCGTATAAGTGAAACTGAAGGAAAATCCAAGTCTATTGCAATGGTGGCGCAAAGAGAAGAAGCACCTGCGCAAGCTCAAGTTCAAGTTGAGAAAAGCGCAGATCCCAAAATTTCTACTTCTGAGCTATTGGACATGGATGATGAAGACTTCGCTTTATTTGTGAAAAAATTTCAAAAGTTCAGAAAATTCTCAAGACCCGGCTCAACCAACAAATTTCAAGGATCTACCAGCAAAGCTCCTCAAAAGTTTTCAAGGAGCAGTGATTCAAAAAGAAAAGAAGATCTTGTTTGTTTTAATTGCAGGAAACCCAGACATTTTGCATCAAGCTGCCCGATCCCCAAATTTGAATATATGCAGAAGAAGAGCAGCCATACTCCCAAATTCACTCCCAAGTTCACTCGTCACAAGGGAATGATTGCTGAAGAAGAAGCACCCGCAAATGAGCACAACACTTGGATTGAAACAGACTCCGATGAGAGCGATGAAGATTCCGATGATGGACTCGTTTGTTTGATGGCAAATGATGATGAAGTTGATACTTATGATTCTGATGATGACTTCTCCAAGGATGTTCCTGATATGAATTCCTTGAATAAACCTATCAAGAAATCTGCAGGTTTTCAAGAAGAGAAAAGGAAGAAAGGACCAACCATCAGCGAGCTCGTGGAATAAGGATTTCTCACTCCGGCTCAAAGTGATGGTGGATTGTTATTCTCACGATGCGATCTAAGTGCAAGGAACAAGTTGAAAAAAGGAGCTTACATTAGACCTCAAGTTGAACCAACTGCTCCAATCTCCAAAATCAATGATGATGAAGTGATTGCTGAACAAGAAAAATTGTTCAAAAAGGCTGAAAAGGTAATCACTAGATTTGATAGTATGAAGGAAGCTTTAGCACTATCATGTGATGAAATTTCCCAGCTTAAGACCGAGAAATCTCTACTTAAATCTGAACTCACCCTCCTTAAGGAGCAGATAAAGAGCATGACTCCTCTTACTGTTAAAAACTCTTTTCTAACAGAACAGAACTCACTTCTTAAAGTTCAAAACGATGAATTGGTTGCTTAAATTACTGATCTTAAAGGATAACAAATGAGTGGTCCAATTCTCGTGTCACTATGGAGAATATATTTGAGTCCCAAAAAGTCAGTGGTGATAAAAGTGGCTTGGGATTCTCATCAACTAGTGACAACTTTAAATGTGATGTCTGTGCTGAAAGAAATAGTGAATTTACAAACCAGCAAACTTTTGAAATTCCCAAGGAAAAACATTCTAATTCAATGGGTAAAGGACAGGAAAAAGTCAAGAGACAAACATTCCATTATGTCTACCCAACGAAGCAATTTGGGAAAGCTAATGGGAAAGATGTAGCTACAGATGAATCATCCTCTAGCAAAATCTCTCTCGAAATCAAGAGCGCTCCTTCTACAAGTGATCATTATGCGCCAAGGATCCATGCGCCTCACCGCCATGCGCATCCTAGCCCTATGCGCACTCCTAGAAAAAGCGCTCCAAAATTTCAAAAGAAAGATTTTGTTAAGGACGACTCATCTGACCCAAAGAAGAATGCTATGTTGGGTTTCCAAGTAACATGCGCAGCGGAATATATCAATTAAATTTTTAAGAAACCCAAAGCCATGGATCCATTCATATGATTAAATCAAATACAACAAGATGAATAGAGGAATAACTAACCCTTGATGGGTATGAACTTTTCTCTTTGGTCTTGGTGGAAATCTTGAAGCTTTATCACGAACAAATCACGAACTTTGTAAGATGATAAAATTCACCCTCTAGCGGTATCCACACTTCGAACGAATATCAAAGGAACTTCTTCGATCTTGGTTGCTAGACCAATAATTATAAAACACGCTTTCACAATTTAATAAAGAACTATATGGAATTTATTTGTGAATTATTTTGTTCCTCAATCAATGATATCTTAGAACAAAATAAAATCTCTCTCAAACTCTTTGAGACTCACAAAAGCACTAGTAAATATGGTCTGGCCGAATTGGGGTTTTTATACACAATTAAGACCTATTCCAAATAGGTAACTTGTGCCAAAAAACCTTTCCTAATCAAATTAGGAATTTTCCTGTCGGCAAGACCAGGCGCCCGCCCGGTACCACCCGAGCGCCCGCTCATTTGGGCAGAAGGTCAAGGCCTTTTCCGGATTATTCAGGCGCCCGCCTGGTTCAACCCAAGCGCCCGCTTGGTTGACCAGGAGGCCCAGAATAATTCAGAAATTCCCTTGATATCCTTCGACCCTAAATTCCAATACAGTCCTTTTATTTAAGATTCATTCTATTGTGTGTGACCCTCTAGGATTATACTAAGTTGGCAATGGGCTCAAACATGATCCCATAAGATATGATTAGGTTCTAGCAAACCGTCATACCTACCCAAATAGTATAACTAGATACAAGTTCGCATTCCTTTAGAATATGTCACAATCCCTTTGTCCGCGATGTCATTGAACACAAGTCATGGTCAAACAGTCAACTTGTCTTGTTCAATACTTTCTCGATTCCGAATATGTTGATAATTCAAATGCTGTTGATCCAATCAATCCATTTGAGTCCGGCCGAACATTTCATCAACATCATTCCTTCGAGGGGCCCAAGCTTGACATCTCTCCGTGGAGGGACAAATCCATTTAGCTTATTATTCTTCCCAACGGGAATCCGATTATGCCAATCATACCCTTTATAACTACCGTGTTAAGGTAGCATTTGAATATGTCAAACACAATGTTCATCAAGTGGAAGACTATAATAACTTCATGTCTAAGGATTAAAATGACATAACTAATATGAGATATATGTACGACATAGACCATGACATAAATCTCATACAGCGGGTCATGTCCAGTACCTTGTTCCAAACAAGTACCCATAAATCTAACATGATCATCCCATGATCATTTAGCCTTTATACTAGTGCTAAACAAGTACTAGGGACGGGGATTATTATAAGTAAACATGAACAACAATAATAATCAAAACATCTCTTTATTGATATGAAATAAATGATAACAATTACAACGTTTATTAAACGTGCCTAGGGCACCACTACCAACAATCTCCCACTTTCCCTAGGCCCAATCTCCCATGTATCTAATACCCATGGACCTAACATGACCATCATGTTTAGCTTGTGGAAGTCCCTTTGTTAGCGGGTCCGCAACATTGTCATCAGTAGGTACTCTACATATATTTACGTCTCCCCTATCAACGATCTCTCGAATGATATGAAAATGCCTAAGTATGTGTTTGGATTTTTGATGTGCTCTTGGTTCCTTTGCTTGAGCAATAGCACCATTATTATCGCAATAAAGGTCTATTGGATTAGCAATACTAGGAACCACTTCAAGTTCAGTTATGAACTTCTTCCAAACAGCTTCCTTTGCAGCATCCGATGCAGCAATATACTCAGCTTCTGTTGTAGAATCAGCGGTTGTACTTTGCTTGGAACTCTTCCAGCTTACAGCTCCACCATTTAACATAAACACAAAACCCGATTGCGATCGGCTATCATCTTTGTTGGTTTGGAAGCTTGCATCCGTGTAAGCATTTACAACAAGATCATCTTCTATTCCTCCATAGACCAAAAAGGAGTCTTTAGTTCTTCTCAAGTACTTAAGAATCGCTTTTACAGCTATCCAGTGATTTTTGCCAGGGTCGGATTAGTATCTACTTGTCATGCTCAAAGCATAAGATACATCCGGCCTAGTACAAATCATGGCATACATGATGGACCCAATTGCCGAAGCATATGGAACATCATTCATTTTCTCACGCTCATCGTTTGTCTTAGGACATTGAGTCTTGCTTAGAGAAACTCCATGTAACACGGGCAAGGTGCCTCTCTTAGAATTTTCCATACGGAATCTTCTAATGACCTTGTCAATGTATGTACTTTGGCTTAAACCAAGTAGCCTCCTTGATCTATCTCTATAGATCTTAATGCCAAGTATATATGCGGCTTCGCCCATATCTTTCATTGCAAAACACTTTCCTAACCAAGTCTTCACAGACTGAAGTGTAGGAATGTCGTTTCCAATGAGCAATATGTCATCCACATATAAAATAAGGAATAGCACTATGCTCCCACTAATCTTCTTGTATACACAAGGCTCATCTTCGTTCTTGATGAAACCAAACTCTTTGACCGATTCATCAAAACGGAGATTCCAACTCCTAGAAGCTTGCTTTAATCCATAGATAGATCTCTGCAATTTGCATACTTTAGAATCTTGTTCAAAACCTTCTGGTTGTGTCATATACACATCCTCTTGTAGTTTTCCATTCAGGAAAGCGGTTTTGACGTCCATCTGCCATATTTCATAGTCATGATATGCGGCAATGGCAAGCAAAATTCTTATAGACTTGATCATTGCTACGGGTGAAAAGGTCTCATCATAGTCAATACCATGAACTTGCCTATAACCTTTCGCTACAAGCCTAGCTTTGTAAGTATGCACCTTCCCATCCATGTCAGTCTTCTTCTTGAAGACCCTTTTGCATCCTATGGTTTTTACACCTTCGGGCGCATCAATCAAATTCCAAACTTGATTGTCTTGCATGGATTGCAATTCGGATTCCATGGCTCCAAGCCACTTGTCCGAATCAGGAGAAGACATCGCCTCTTGGTAGGTTGACGGTTCATCATTCTCAATGATTTCTACCTCATTACTATCCGTTACGAGAAATCCATATCTCTCGGGCTCGGATCGTAACCTACTAGATCTGCGAGTTGCTTGTGTATTTTGAACAGGTTCCACAACTCCTTGTGGTTCTTGTTCTTGTTCAACTATTGGTTCAATGTTATTTTCTGGGTCTCGAATTTCTTCAAGATTTATTTTACTCCCACTGATTTCTTTGGAGAGAAACTCTTTCTCTAGAAAGACACCAGTTCGGGCAACAAACACTTTGTTGTCCTCACGGTTGTAAAAGTAATATCCTCTAGTTTCCTTAGGATATCCCACGAAAATACATTTATCAGATTTGTGTGCAAGTTTGTCTGAGACAAGTCTTTTGACAAAAGCTTCACAACCCCAAATCTTCATGAAAGATAAACAAGTTTTCTTTACGCTCCACATCTCATATGGAGTCTTTTGAACCGATTTAGTTGGAACACGATTTAGTGTGAAAGCAGCGGTTTCTAGGGCGTAACCCCAAAAGGATATTGGAAGATCAACTTGACTCATCATTGATCGAACCATGTCTAACAAAGTCCGATTCCTCCTCTCGGACACACCATTCCATTGTGGTGTTCCAGGTGGAGTCAATTGTGAAACTATTCCACAATTCTTTAGATGATCACCAAATTCTTGACTTAAGTATTCACCACCTCGATCTGATCGAAGTGCCTCTATACTTTTGCCAAGTTGTTTTTCTACTTCATTTTGAAATATTCTAAATATCTCAAATGCTTCACTTTTATGTTTCATTAGGTAAACATACCCAAATCTACTATAATCATCAGTGAAGGTTATGAAGTATTGAAATCCTTCCCTAGCATTGCTACTTAATGGTCCGCATACATCGGAATATATCAACCCCAATAAGTCGCTTGCCCTTTCACCCAACTTGGTAAAAGGTGTCTTAGTCATTTTTCCAAGAAGACACGACTCACAAGTATCATATGACTCGAGGTCACATGAACCTAAAAGTCCGTCCCCATGGAGTTTTGAGATACGCTTCTCATTAATATGACCGAGACGGCAATGCCACAAATAAGTATGATTTACATCATTAGGTTTAGATTTCTTGTTTACATGATAGACATTGTCATTATTTTCATTCTTGACATCCAAGATATAAAGGCCATTAAATGAATTAGCAATACCATAAAGCACATCATTTAAATAAATAGAAAATTTCTTATTCTCAATAAGAAACTTAAAACCTTCATTATCCAAACAAGAAATTGAAATAATATTTCTGCTTAAATCCGGAACATAATAACAATTGTTCAAAACAAGAATTAATCCGGAAGGTAAAGTGACTTCATAAGTCCCTACGGCTAATGCGGCAACTCTTGCTCCATTCCCCACGCGTAGATCTACTTCACCTTCTTTAAGCAGTCTCCTATTCTTTAGTCCCTGCACATTTAGACAAATGTGAGAACCACATCCGGTATCCAATACCCAGGAATCAGTGGTAGAAAGGAGAATATCTATCATATAGATACCTGAAGTCGACGCAGCCTTGCTGCCCTTCTTCTTCTTTTGCTCTTCCAAGAAAGCCTTGCAATTACGTTTCCAATGACCAATTTCTTGACAATGGAAACAAATTGCATCCTTTTGTGAATCGGGTTTTGCCTCAGAAGCCTTGGAAACCTTTGCCTTGCTTATTTTGGGTTTGACAACTTTCTTACCCTTTCCTTTGGCACTAGCCTTCTTCCCATCATGAACCAAGAGCACGGGAGAACCTTTTTCCACAATTTTCATCTCTGCAGTTTTGAGCATCCCATGCAACTCAGAGAGATTCTAATCCATTCCATGCATGTTATAATTCATCACAAACTGATTATAACTTTTAGGCAATGAATTAAGAATGAGATCCATGGCTAGCTCCAATGGGATTGGATAGCCAAGTTTCTCAAGGTGCTCTACATAACCTTTCATTTTAAGAAAGTGTGGACTCACTTGTTGCCCTTCATTCATTTTACAAGTAGTGAATGCAACAATGGTCTTGTACCTCTCTTGCCTAGCTTGCTCTTGAAACATGGTTCTCAACTCCACGCCTATCTCATAGGCTTCCAAATGTTCCAAACTTTGTTGGAGTTTTGAACACATAGCAGCAAGCATGAGACAACTTACATCTCTAGAATCATTACGATGTTTCTTGTAATTGTCGCTTTCTACCCTAGGGGCAGTAGGCGGTGGTTCAGCAGGGAGAGGCCCATCGAGAATGTACAACTTATCTTCTTGCCTAAGAACGATTCTTATGCTACGGATCCAATCTATAAAGTTTGTACCATTCTCTTCGAGCTTATCCTTCTCAAGGATCGATCGCAACGACATTGATTGAGTGTTCTTAGTCATTATCTACAAATATGCAAAATTTCCAAAATTTAATAAGTACCGGTTTTCATTAAAGAGATAAACAATGTATTTTTCCAAACAAATACTCCCACTAAATTATATAACCTTCTTACACATCCAATGTATAATATAATTTAATTGGGCTAAGATCCAACTTTAATTTAACTTTTGAGTCCACGGAGGCGGACCGCTCAAAAACTAAATTAATTAGGTAGACAATCATGTCAATCATATCCCATATGATTCTTAGATCCTTTTTATGAGATTCTTTGAGAAATCCGATTTCAAAAAACATGTTTAATCTCATCTTTTACCTAGGCCCAAAACTGTTTTGACGCCTAATTAAGTCCGACCATTTTAAACGCATAGGAACCATTCAATTTAACGCACCTTGCGGAGGCAAGCCCACATTAAATTAATGAACCTCATCTTGCTCATATATGAATAAAATCAATGCACTTCGCGGAGGCGAACCCACATCAAAATCACCCATATATAAACAAGTGTTTTAATCATGGCATGGCAAAGAAGGACTTAAAACTTTCTTTGAAGGTTCATCACATATAGCATATAACACATTTATGAGCACATAATATAAACATATTACACATCAAGTTTAGCCACTAAGTTAATCTCTATTAATTTAAGCATGATATTTATGTGTCATTAGTTTCTCTATAATTATGAGGATGAGACTATTTCAACTTTGGTTATTATCTCCAAATCAAGACAACAAGAAGTGCGGTCGAACTAAGCCATTAGGCAACCACAATCCCGCACTAATTCAAGAAACCAAGAAAGTAGTCCATGTGGCCGAAACTAAGCAATAGATGGTCTCGATGAACGTATGCCAATTGCATTCACAATTCCACATGGATCTCCAATCATTGAATCAAGAACTTTGTTTCTCAATTTTAGCAATTATGAACTCTTCATAATTCTAACTTCATTTTATCTTTGAAACTTTGATTGCGATCAATTTTGGGAAACACAATCTCGATGAACGCAGATTAGCCATCCAAAACTTGAACCAATCTAGGAATCACAAGACTAAAACAAATAGGAAATTCAAACCCCAAAATCCACACACAAACCAACTACCCAAAACCCATTCCAGATCAGCAAGTCTGGATTGGTTCTGTTACTGGTTTTGTTGAATTTATCGAAAATTCTATATTCAGATTTTATCCAAAATCAGAACATATTCTGCCGAGCGCGCGCCCGCCTGGTTATGACCAAGCGCCTGCCTGAATGGTCAGAATGGTATAGAATTTTAAAGTTCGAAAATTTTGTCTCAAAATTATTTTTCCCTCGATTATTAAAACTTTGATCTAATCAAAAATCAATAATCGATATAATTCATAATCCACCATAATTTTTATTGCGATTGAATCGTGCGATTAAAGTTGCAAAACAATAAACCACATAAAATCACAAAACACATAAACATCATATAATCCAATATTCATATCATGCTTGGCACATAAACAATTTATATACACATAACATGATCCAAGTATTGAATTAATCAACATGAACGGGGCTCTGATACCACTGTTGGGTTTCCAAGTAACATGCGCAGCGGAATATAGCAATTAAATTTTTAAGAAACCCAAAGTCATGGATCCATTCATATGATTAAATCAAATACAACAAGATGAATAGAGGAATAACTAACCCTTGATGGCTATGAACTTTTCTCTTTGGTCTTGGTGGAAATCTTGAAGCTTTATCACGAACAAATCACGAACTTTGTAAGATGATAAAATTCACCCTCTAGCGGTATCCACACTTCGAACGAATATCAAAGGAACTTCTTCGATCTTGGTTGCTAGACCAATAATTGTAAAACACGCTTTCACAATTTAATAAAGAACTATATGGAATTTATTTGTGAATTATTTTGTTCCTCAATCAATGATATCTTAGAACAAAATAAAATCTCTCTCAAACTCTTTGAGACTCACAAAAGCACTAGTAAATATGGTCTGACCGAATTGGGGTTTTTATACACAATTAAGACCTATTCCAAATAGGTAACTTGTGCCAAAAAACCTTTCCTAATCAAATTAGGAATTTTCCTGTCGGCAAGACCAGGCGCCCGCCCGGTACCACCCGAGCGCCCGCTCATTTGGGCAGAAGGTCAAGGCCTTTTCCGGCTTATTCACGCACCCGCCTGGTTCAACCCAAGTGCCCGCTTGGTTGACCAGGAGGCCCAGAATAATTCAGAAATTCCCTTGAGATCCTTCGACCCTAAATTCCAATACAGTCCTTTTATTTAAGATTCTTTCTATTGTGTGTGACCCTCTAGGATTATACTAAGTTGGCAATGGGCTCAAACATGATCCCATAAGATATGATTAGGTTCTAGCAAACCGTCATACCTACCCAAATAGTATAACTAGATACAAGTTCGCATTCCTTTAGAATATGTCACAATCCCTTTGTCCACGATGTCATTGAACACAAGTCATGGTCAAACAGTCAACTTGTCTTGTTCAATACTTTCTCGATTCCGAATATGTTGATAATTCAAATGCTGTTGATCCAATCAATCCATTTGAGTCCGGCCGAACATTTCATCAACATCATTCCTTCGAGGGGCCCAAGCTTGACATCTCTCCGTGGAGGGACAAATCCATTTAGCTTATTATTCTTCCCAACGGAAATCCGATTATGCCAATCATACCCTTTATAACTACCGTGTTAAGGTAGCATTTGAATATGTCAAACACAATGTTCATCAAGTGGAAGACTATAATAACTTCATGTCTAAGGATTCAAATGACATAACTAATATGAGATATATGTACGACATAGACCATGACATAAATCTCATACAGCGGGTCATGTCCAGTACCTTGTTCCAAACAAGTACCCATAAATCTAACATGATCATCCCATGATCATTTAGCTTTTATACTAGTGCTTAACAAGTACTAGGGACGGGGATTATTATAAGTAAACATGAACAACAATAATAATCAAAACATCTCTTTATTGATATGAAATAAATGATAACAATTACAACGTTTATTAAACGTGCCTAGGGCACCACTACCAACATGCTATCCCTAAGAAAAGTAAAGAGTTTGTGAAAACTCATGTGATTAGTGGCTTTCATCATTATTCCATTTGTGATTGTTCTGGACACAAGGCCATGGAATGCCTTTTGCGATTCACTCCCAATACCAAAGGACGTAAAAATCCTAAGGTCAAGCAAGAGTGGGTTGTCAAAAGTTGCTAACCCTAGGACCCAAAAGGAATAAAAGGGACCTGCTTAAATGTCTATATTTCAGGTTCTTTGTTTCATGGCTGGATCTTCAAAAGCTAGAAATTATGAATGGATTCTCGATAGTGGGTGTTCAAGACACATGACTGGAGATGAATCCTTATTAGAAGATGTCCATGAAGAAAGAGGTCCCTCAGTTACATTTGGTGATAATAACAAGGGTCAAGTTATAGCATATGGAAAGCTTAAGAAAGACAAAGTGTGCATTGAAAGAGTATCTCTCGTCGAAGGACTCAAACACAACTTATTATCCATATCTCAATTCTGCGACAAAAGATTAGAATGCCATTTCTCTTCAACGCAATGTCTTATCAAGAATGGCAAAACTGGAGATGTCTTACTCACGGGTTATCGTAAGACAAATATTTACATTATTGATTTCCATAGTATGAACTCTAGTACTAATCTTTGTTTTGTAGCCAAAAGTGTAAGCGAGAACAGTTGGCTATGGCACAAGCACATGAGTCACTTGAATCAAATGTCTATCAAAACTCAGCAGGGACAATCTTGTCAAAGGACTCCCCAAAGTTGCTGATCATCATGACAACAAATGCGCAGCTTGTCAACTAGGCAAACAATCAAAGCAGTCTTTCTCCAGCAAGACGAATCCCTCAACTTCAAAATGATTGTAACTGCTGCACATTGATCTATTTGGACCAGTTACCACCGTAAGCATCAAAAGAAATAAGTATACTTTAGTTGTGGTGGACGATTTCTCAAGATATATATGGGTGGAAATGATGATCTCAAAAGATGATTGTTACGACATTCTCACCACTCTATTCAGACTGCTCCAAACCCGAAAAGAAGATGACATTGTTAGTGTTCGATCCGATAATGGAACAGAATTCAAGAACAACGGTGTTGCTCGATATTACGATGATCATGGGATAGATCACAACTTCTCAACCGCTGGAGTTCCTCAACAAAATGGTGTAGTGGAAAGAAAGAATAGGACATTGATTGAAGCAGGAAAGACGATGATAGCCGAAGCGAAATTGCCTAAGTACTTTTGGGAAGAAGCTATCAACACTGCATGTTTTACTCAAAATCATTCCCTCATCAACAAACGTCACAACAAGACTCCATATGAACTATGGCGTGGAAGAACTCCCAACATTGCTTTCTTCAAAATCTTTGGTTGTAAATGCTATATCCTCTACAACGGAAACGAACATAGAGGTAAATTCGACGCCAAAGCCGACGAAGGTATTTTTGTTGGGTATGCTAAACATTCTAAAGCTTTTCGTGTTTTCAATAGATCTACATAAGTGATAGTTGAATCTGTACATGTTACTTTTGATGAACATTCTCTCCTTGAGCCACATTTGGCTCCAAATGTTTCTGATGATTCTGTTGAGTCCATTGAGACAGGTGCGCACATACCAGCTGCGCATACACAAGACCAGAATGTATCAACACAAGGAAATCCATCTAGATCAGTTGCGCAAAGCATTATCAATAATGCACCAAGTAGAGCTTCAGCTGCACCTAATCATGCGCCTGGAGATTCTTCTAATACGCATCAGTCTACTGCTGCATCTGGTGTTAATCCCACTTTCAATTCTGAACCAGTTCTTCCTCCAAATTTTGATGATTTTAATACTGGTGAAGATGTGCCAATTGAAGACCTTCAAGTTACTACGACTCAACCTAACTTACCTCCCGAAGTTCGTGAAGTTAGAGATCACCCAATCACTAATATCATTGGTGATCTTCATGTTGGGGTTCGTACAAGGAGAGCTACAAACTTTGATGCTTACACTGCATTTATCTCTCAAATTGAACCAAAGAAGGCTGATGAAGCGCTCCAAGATCCTAACTGGGTTGTTGCTATGCAAGAAGAACTCAATCAATTTGAACGATGTAAGGTTTGGACTCTTGTCCCAAGACCAAATATTCAAGGAGTAATTGGTACAAAATGGGTGTTTAGAAACAAGATGGATGAGAATGGAACCATCACGAGAAACAAAGCAAGATTGGTTGCACAAGGCTATAGGCAAGAAGAAGGAATTGATTACGATGAAACATTCGCGCCCGTAGCAAGGCTTGAAGCTATCAGATTATTTCTAGCTTACGCTGCTCACAAGGACTTCAAGTTATATCAAATGGATGTGAAGAGTGCGTTTTTGAATGGTAAACTTCAAGAACAAGTCTACGTTGCTCAACCACTTGGGTTTGAAGATTCACAATTTCCAAATCATGTCTACAAACTCCAGAAAGCTTTGTATGGACTCAAGCAAGCACCAAGAGCATGGTATGATACATTATCCAAGTTCCCATCGAAAAGGTCTTCACTCGCGGTAAAATCAATACCACTCTTTTCATTACCAAACATAATGGTCATAAACTACTAGTTCAAATATATGTTGATGATATTATATTTGGTTCTACTAATGAATTGTTGTGCAAGCGCTTTGAGAAACTAATGAAGAGCAAGTTTGAAATGAGCATGATGGGAGAACTCACATTCTTCCTCGGGCTTCAAATCAAGCAAATGAGTGAAGGTGTATTCATCAATCAAGACAAATATACAAAGGACTTAATCAAGAAATTTGGACTTGAGAACGCCAAAGCATACGATACTCCAATGGCTACCGGCAACAAACTTGACAAAGACTTAAAAGGTAAAAAAGTTGATCAAACTCTTTATCGAGGAATGATTGGCTCACTCCTTTATCTTACTGCTAGTAGGCCTGATATTATGTTTAGTGTTTGTGTCTGCGCTCGTTATCAATCTGACCCTAGAGAAGCGCACTTAATTGCTGTGAAACGTATAATACGATATCTCTCTGGCACTGTTAACCTTGGACTTTGGTACACCAAAGATTCGAACTTTAAACTTGTAGGTTATTCAGATGCGGACTATGCAGCATGCACAATTGACAGGAAAAGCACAAGCGGCACTTATCATTTCCTTGGATATCGACTTGTGTCTTGGGCCAGTAAAAAGCAAGCTGCAGTTTCTGTATCTACAACTGAAGCAGAATATATCGCTGCTGGAAGTTGTTGCTGTCAAATTCTGTGGATGAAGCAACAATTAGTATACTATGACATCAAAGAAGAAAATTGTCCCATTTATTGCGACAACACTTCAACAATTGCTGTTTCTGAAAATCCTGTCATGCATTCGAAGACCAAACACATCGATATTAAATATCACTTCCTCAAAGACCACGTGGAAAAAGGGAACATACATCTAGAACACGTGGGAACCGACTATCAAATCGCCGACATTCTTACAAAAGCACTTGATGCTAAGAGGTTCATCTTTTTGAGAGGTGAAATGGGTATGCTTGAACTTAGCTAAATTTTGTCAATATGATTTGTCAATACTAATGATTTTGCTTGTGATAAAATTCTAAGTTAGATATTCATCATGCGCCTGCACACAAGAAGCGCCCTTAGATATGCGCATAAGGTAAATCAGTTGTTTCTTTATAGAAACTCTGCGCAATACACTGCTGCGCATAACTATCATGCGCATGACCCGTGGACCTAAGGTAAGTTCTCTTTTCAATAGTTTCACTTAGGTCCTTAACTTGCTGAGTCAGCATAATTCGCAAGGGTACTTGTGTAATTATTATTTTCCCTCGTCATTTTTTTTAATTGTTTTGGGAAATTACCTTTCTGCCCTCTGCGCACGTCCCACCTCATTTAATGCAAAGGCATTGAGTGACGCGCATTTAATGCTCATTGTGTGCTGACTATGACAGAATAGGAAAAGATTCTTTTTGACCATAAATGACTGA
This sequence comes from Campanula takesimana, assembly GCA_026119855.1. Taxonomy (NCBI): domain Eukaryota; kingdom Viridiplantae; phylum Streptophyta; class Magnoliopsida; order Asterales; family Campanulaceae; genus Campanula; species Campanula takesimana. The sequence continues at coordinate 288,328 of JAOWBW010001223.1, read as the reverse complement.
CACACGCGCGCGGCTAGGCTTTTTCACGCGCGTTCCTCATTGGTCCACGTCATTCACGCATGCTCCTCACCTGCGCGTGCGCCTTACTCGCCTGTCTTTCACCAACTTGTTGTCAGCACGAATGACGTCACCATCCATTTTGATGATTAAAACCTACTCCGCCGTCTCTCTCCTCACTTCTCCTCTGCTCAAACTCTCCTCAACCGCCTTCCTCTCTTTCTGACATCTCTCTCTCTCTCTGCACTCAATCTCTACTTTTCCTTGAAAACTTATCTATATATCATGGCTCCCAAGAAATCATCCACTTCATCTTCCAAGAAGCAAGAGGATCCACAAATGGTAAGAACTTCAATCTCAAACTTTTAGTTTTCCGCCATTAATGAGTTCGAAGGTCTGTATTTTCCCCTTTCTGATTTCTCAATGTTTCGTTGCTCGTTTTTCAAATTATTTGATGGTACGTGTTCGATTTACTATTAGCTTTTCATTTATATAATTTGTTTTACGATCAATGATCATTTGATGTGTTTTCTGTGAAATTTCGAATATTTTGTCTTTTTGAATTCTCTTCGGTTTTTCTCAGATCTTGGTTGTATGTTTATGATATTGTTGTTATGGTTTACTTGTTTGTGTGTGATTTTTCATTACGAACATTTTGATGTGCTTTTTATGCATTTTGGAGCACTTTGACATTTTTATGTTCTTCGTGTATTCAATACATGTTCTTCGTGTTCTTGATGAATAGTCATATGACAAGCCTTGATATGATTCTTGATTGTGTTTCTTCTTTTCGCGCCAACTTTAGGCGTTTGGTTTAAAATTGTTTGTTTTGGACATTTTTACCCCTTTTCATTTCCTATCTTTTTCTAAGTATGGAGTCTAGTTGCGCAACGCATATTGCTCATGCGCATGCGCTTCTCTCCATGCGCATGTTCAGACCTAATTCTCCACCTTTGTTTTGCGCAGAATCTCAATTACTTTATTCCTGGATGGGAACTTGATGTGGAAGACCTAAAACTGGATGCGCTAGGACGCTATATGGTTGAAATCATGGACAAATCTGGGATTTTGCCTCTCTTCTCCAAAGGCCAGGACTTTATTCTTCCATCTTACATCGACGAGTTCTTCAGCAATGCAGAAGAAATTGAACGAATGTACGACGACATCTCAGTTCCTTGTCTCAAAAGTTCTATCCGTGGAGTTTCTATAACTATCAACTACGCGCATATCAGACAGACGATGGGTTTACCAGCGTGCAATAAGAAGAAGATACCTCAGGATGTGCAAGACAGTGTTGCGCAGAAGCTTATAAGGATTCCTACTCTGGTTGGTCAGTACAACAACCATGATAGGAAGGATTTTGGGGAATTGATGTTCCACCTCTGCACTCTCATTGGTGACACTATCAACTGTAAAAATGGCAACAAGTCAACATTCATCAGCAAGCAATGGATGTGCTGCGCTGCCATTTACAAAAAGAAGAGGTTAAGCTGGTCTGAAATCATCTTTGATGAATTAGTGCGTTGGGTGCGCGTCTACAAAAAGAAGGCAGCTGATCCAAAGAAACCAGCCAAGTACAAAACGCATTGCAGAATTCTAACTGCCATCTTCATGCGATTCCCATCAGTGCGCAAACTGGTGGAAGATGACCCCTCTCTCAAAGTTGATGTGACTTCCACGCGCACGTATTCTCGCGTATTTCTTCAGAATTTCCGCCGTGAAGTGAACAACTTTGATTACTGCATGTACTGGGCTGCTGACCCCATTGAAGTGTTTGAAGATATTCATCCTGAAGATCAAGGATCGCCTCCTGTATCTAGTGGTGATATTTATGAGGCATCTTCAACTGACTCTGATTCTGAAATTGAATCCTTCTTTGAGCCGGTCCCAAGCAAAGTAGGCGACAAGGAGAAAGGCAAGGGCATTGCTGCTGATGCGCCTTTGCGCAAGAAGAAGAAGGCCAGCAAATCTACTGCTGCGCCTGGGATAACCATTAAAGATCCTACTGCGCAAACTCCGAAGCGCAAGGCTACTTCGGACCCTGAGCCTCCTAAGAAAGCAAAGAAGACCAAGGCTCCTGCTCTTGAAGAAAAAGGAAAAGCCAAGGCTGCTGCGACTGTTAAAAAGAAAACGAAGAGGAAAAAGGCTAAGGAATCAAGAACCCTTCTGGATGAGTCTGATGAAGATGTCCAAGTAGAAGCTGATGTTGATGCTGCGCCTCCCACTGCTCCAGAATCAAAGCGCACATCTACCCCTCCTGCGCCTCAAGAAGAAGATGAATTTGAAGGTGCTTTCAATGATCCTCTCATCAGCCCTTCCAAATTCACTGGAACTTCCAAGGCTGCTCAATCTCAGGGGGAGAAGCAAAAGGAGACTGCAAAGCCCATGCGCACTAATACTACTAGTGAGGATGAAGTCCCACTATCTGCAAAGAAGTCTACTCCCAAGCGCCAGGTTAAGAAGGTTGCTACCAAGAAACCTGCCTCAAACCGTACTATGGAAGATTTATCTGATGTTGAATCAGATCCTCCAAGGCATTCTCGTCCGCGCTCTGAAAAGCCTGCGTGTGATATAGCAAGGGAAGCAAGACTTGCTGCTGTTGCGTAAAGGAACGTTGCGCAACAAGCCCCACCAGTCTTTATTGATGGTGAAGGATTTGCTCATGATGCGCCTGATCCTACTGTTTATGAGGATGCGCCTATAGTTGAAGATGGCGAAGACTCGAGCTCAGAAGATTATGAGGTCCATCGTTCTCCTATCCATGCACATCACTCTCCAGTTCATGCGCAAGAGCCTCCTGCTGCTGCTGTCACTCCTGTGCAACCTACTGGAGCATCACAGACTTCTCCAATTGTTCCTGCTGTAACTCCAGCAACTGTTCCCTCAGATCCCTCTAGTTCAACAACTGACATGCGTCAAATCTTGTCCATGCTCCAGACTATCCAGGCTAATCAATTTGCTGCGCAAACCCAGCACTTTCAGGTGGTCACTGCGCAAACTAAGATTCAAGAGCAACTGGACGCGCAGTCTGCACGGCTCGATGCGCAAGCCCGTTTCTTTCAGGCTATTGATTGTGCCATTAAGGGGGAGAGTTCTGTAACAAAGGCAACCAGTTCTGAAGCTATGCCTCCTCCCTCAGGTTCTGCTGCTGCGCATGCATCTGGTTCTGGTGCTGCGCCCTCTCAAGATTTTGATCTTCTGCGCCAAGATATCCACCATGACTTCGACATAATCTCTTATGTGTTCACTAAGATCCCCTCTGTGCATGGGTTGAATGAAGCTTTGTTTTCCTTAGCCAAAACCATCACAGAAATCATTCAGATTGAGTCTGCTAAAGTCATCAAGTCTATTGACAATTTTGCGCCTACTGCCTCCAGCTCCTCCTCTATTGATGCGCTCAAATCTCATATGACTGACTGCTTAGTTCAGTTCAGTGATACTTTTTATGGAAGAATGAACCAGGCTATGCTAGATATGCAAGCAAGTCAGAACATGGTTCAGGTTGAGCTAACCAAGACTTTGGTTGATGCACAGAAAGAAATTCAGGACTCCATAGCTGCGTCCCTTCAATCTTTTGGAAATTAGATGGGGGCGTTTGAAAATTGTTTTAACAGGATTTCCGAAGACATCCAGAGAGATAATGCACTGATGCGCGATGGTATGAAGACTCATGTGAATCTAGTGGTGGAATACAACGCCAAGTTTCAGCAACTGAAGATTGAGTTGATGAACAAGTTTACCAGCTTGCAGAATGAGATGCGCGAAGCACTGCAGCGAATTCATATAGACTAGACTTTGTAATCTTTTTGTTTTGCTGTGCAATTGTAAGTTTTTGATGTGCAAGGTCTTTTGCTTTTGATTTTTCTTCCATTGTAAAACTTGTACCCTGTAACTCTTACCTTTCAAGTTTTAATGAGAAGAATGCATCATTGCACTTTCACAAAACCTTGTTCAATTCAAACTTTTCGTTTGTGGAACATTGCATGTCTTATAAACTTCATGCTCATATCCTTAACAGCTCATATTTCATTGCATAATGTTTAAACATTCAGTTTAAACGCATACTAAAAAACTCATATTATGTGTATGCTCTGAGTGATATTTCTGTCTTTCCTATTGTAAGTTATTCTCTTTTGGATAGACTAGAAATCTATAGCATTGGCTAGTGTGTACATTGACTTGAGACATGGTTTATCATTTTTTCTTATGGACATGTTATTATCAAGTACAATGAATTGCCTTTGTTATAATAGGTAATGGCATCAATCATTTAGGGGGAGATTGTTGGGTATGCTTATCACTTAACCCTCCTACTTATGTTAGAATTGATTGATACCATCACCTGTGTTTATTTTAAGGACTTTAGGACCCTATGTAAGAAGTTTTGTAACTTCAATTTTTAGCTAAGTCCTCTTTATAGACTAGGCTTAGTATCTAGGGCTGAAGCTATAATTTCATGGTAAATAGAGCAAAGGCAAAGCATGGTGCGCACCCCTTCCATGCGCAACGCATCCCTTCATGCGCAACGCATCACCTTCTGCGCACTCCATGCGCATGAATCTCATGCGCACTCACACTTGCCTTAATTCTCACTTTCTGACCTTACCTTATGAAGCTTGGAAAGCGTCTCAGGAAGCTACGCTTTTGAATGAGCCAAAATTGCTGATGTGGACAATCGACAAAACTAGAACACTCAGCACACACGAAGATGGAGACGCTCCCCTTGTTTGAAATTCAAATCTGAAGACAGCTGTCACTCTTGAAGATTTTTGAAAGCTGTCATCTTGATGTCTCCAACGGCTATAAAGGACAGCTGCGCGCCAATCACAAAGCGACAGCACATAGTGCTTGCTCTGCTCCCCAATGGCTAGTTTTTGGAGCTCAGCTATAAATAGCATGCTCATTCCTTTTTTCCAAGCTGCTGGTGTGTTAATTGAGAATTGCTTAAGATTTGCTTCCAAAGAGAAACTTTGAAGATTTGAAGATTGCCTACAAGATTTCCAGATTTCTAAGATCAACCTTCATACCTTCATAACTTCACCAAGCCCAGATCCTATAAAGCCTTTGTAACACCAGAATCTTGTGCTCTCCATCTCATAGATTTAAAGAGCCCAGATTTCTGATACACACACACACCTCTTGAAGTTTCGATCTCATCGATCTTACTTCTAGAGATACACCGGTTATTGTCTAGGATTTTGTTCTTTCACAGATTTTAGATCTTTGAGTTAGTTTTGTTCTACCTCGCTGTAACTTGTAAACTCTCTCATATAATAAGATCTCCATTAGAAATCCAAGACTAACCATCTTGGTAGAGGACGTAGATCTTTTCCCGATCGAACCTCTCTAAATAGCTTGTCTATTGTTTGTGCTTTTCATTCTACATTTAAGCTTTACTCATATATGTTTTGTTTGATCTTTGTAGATTGTCTTACATCGTTCGAAGTGTGTTTGTGAGCTTTTGCCTTAGTTCCATCTTGCGCCTATCTTTTAGCTAAAACTTAGTACGTGCGTATTTACACTTCTGCGCATACTCCCTGCGCATAAGTGACTGCTTTAAGACTTCCGCTGTGCATTTCACACTCTTGCTGCGCGCTATACTTAGCCAAATTAAGAGTCGTGCGCATTCGCCATTGCTTTGCAAAAGGGTTGAAAAGAATTTTAAAAACGCTATTCACCCCCCCCCCCTCTAGCATTTTTCATACCCTTGTTGCCCTTCTGGGACCAACACATTTTCATATTGGGTGGTGTCACTTGTGTTGGGACAGACCGAAAAAGAAATAAGTGTCACTTGTGCTGGGACGGAGGGAGTATTATTTTAAGGGTTGCTTATACTTTTAACAATTTTTTAATGTGGGTTATGTTAGAAAATGGGTTGCATAAACATGTTATTAGTAATTCTATCATGAAATCATATTTATAATGTTAATATAAAGTGTAGAGGATTAAAATGTGTAGAATTCCTGGGTGTAATATTATCTTTTTATGATAGGCAAAATGGTAAATTCACACCACTTATGTGAAAGGGTGTAGTCCCTAAATGAAGTGCCTATTTGTTTCCTATATAAATGCCTTCCATCAGCCTTAGAAACATACTACATACAATTCATTTCTCTCATATATTATCCTCATTCATTTCTAGAAGATCAAGAGAAAAGACACTCATCATTTAGAAGTACTTCATCCCCTACTTCTTCTTCTTATTGTCCCTAAGACAACATCAAGATGGATTGTATAACGCTTTCGCCTTCATCTTCTCCCTTCAACTTATTCCAGATTTGAGTTATGGCATTAGTGGGATAGAAATTGTTCCAACAATTGGTATCAGAGCCCGCTCAAATTCTGGTTTGAGTTTTCTGTTGAATCATGTATTCTGTTGAATCATCAAGTTTTGATGTTGTTTTGAGGATCTAATTCGTTAATAGAGTGCTGATATTCATCATCTAATAAAGAATTTATGAAAATGTTTGAAGTTTTGCTCAATGACCACAATGGTTCAAGCAAGATTATCCCTACATAGCATAGTTGTGTGTTGTATAATGCATGAACTATGTGGATCTACTTGCTTGATCATGTTGTTTTAAAAATAAGATTATCCCTAAATAGCATGGCTATGCATTGTATGATGTATACACCATGTGGATCTACTTGTTGTTCATCATTTTGGGTTAAAAAATTGGAAAGTGCAGCAGCCTTTTGCATGAACTGGTGCTACATGGAAACAGGTGGTCCGGCCGGGTATTATGTTAGGTCCGGTCGGACCTCCTGGCATGGTCCGGCTGGGTATTCAGCCTAGTCCGGTCGGACTCTATAAAAGGTGCGGTCGGGTCTTTGGTCAGGTCCGGTCGGGTATTAGGCCTGGTCCGGTCGGACCCTAAGGAATTTTCTGGTCGGGCATGCACTGTTCATAGGCCATTGTTTTTCAAGGTTTTTTGCACATTTTGTTTACCCTTTTGAGCAAAAAATACATTTCTCAAACCATACATTTGTGATTAATTATATGCTTAAACAATTTTATACATTTTAAAATTAATATTATCACCAAAGTGATTCACGTTATTTAAATCCAAAATTGTTAAAGTGTTGAATGTTTATGTTAATATGTGAATGACATGAATTTTTCAAAGAAGATCTTGTTATTTGACAAAATTTGTACATTCATTTGGTAACAATAAAATGGACATTAAGTTGTTTTGTTGGATACTTAAGTCGGCCCAAAGGAAGATTAAGTATTTAATTAAAACGTCGTTCAATTTATTGGTTACCTTAAGGCAATCATTTGTGAATCAACTCGCAATCCAAATATTAGTTTTGATGTCATGTTGATTACCTTATAGATGGATTTCATTGATATAATTAATCATTTCTTCATTATGTAGTTACTTAACATGTTTTGTATTTCACTCTTTTTCTCAATTCCAACAGATTTACTTAATGCTTCATCCATAACTGCTGCTATGAGTACCTTACCGATGCTTAATGGGATAAACTTTAAAACTTGGAAAACAAAATAACAATGATCTTAGGCTGTATGGACATTGATCTCGCATTAAGGGAACCGTTTACTCTTCCCCTCACTGATAAAAGCACTCAAGAAGATCGCTTAAGTGCTGAGAAGTGGAAACGCTCCAACCACGTGAGCCTAATGATCATGAAGAATGTTGTCCCGGATACCTTTTTGAACAGTGTCTTCGAGGATGTTGATGCTAAAACCTTTCTTGATACCCTTGAGGAACGCTTTGCAAAAAGAGATAAGTCGGAAACAAGTGATTCCTTGAGGAAGCTTGTTTCCATGAGGTACAAGGGTACCGGGAATTTAAGAGAGTATATTTTGGAAATGCTTCACCTATCGACAAAACTAAAAGTACTTAAGTTAAAGATATCGAAAGATTTACTCGTGCATTTAGTTTTGATCTCTCTTCCTGCTGGAGATTATGCCCTAGGCCTTGAGAAAGGACTTACGTGCATCATATTCTCATTTGTTATGGAGATAACAACCCTGGACTATTATATGTTTTACATGTTTATTATAATAATCCCCGTTCCTAGTACTTATGAAGGACTAGTATAAGTTTAAACGATGATCATGTGTATGTGATACAAATTAAACTTATGGGTACTTGTTGGAGAACAAATACTGGACTTGACCCACCTATGAGATTTATGTCATGGTCAGATGTCATAATTAAATCTCATAATAGTTATATCATTTATCTTGAGACCTGAGATTATCATAGTCTTCCACAAGATGAACATTATGTTTGATGTACTCAAACGCTACCCCTAACCGGGTGGTTATAAAGGCTACGATTGGCATACTCAGATTCATGTAGGGAAGAATGATAAGTCAAGATGGGATTTGTCCCTCTTTCAAGAGAGATATCTGCTTGGCCTCTCGATGAGTGAGATTGATGATAGTGTACGGCCATACCCAAATGCATTGAACTGTTCAAGTCATTTGCTCATATCAATCTACTCGGGATCAAGAAAGCATTGGACAACAGTTGACGTGAACCATGACTTATGTCCAATATGATATCACGTGACAAAAGGATTGTGATATGTTCTATAAGGATGAACGAACGTCGTTAAGTCATATTAATTGGGTGGCTTGCTAGAGTCCGCTCATGATTTATGGGTTTGACCTTGGTCGGACCCATTACCAACTTAATATAATCTTATGGGGTCACACACAAAAGGACGAATTAAGAAAAATGCTAAAATTGGAATAACTAAATTCCTGGCGGGCACGACCGTGCCAGTTATAAAGCACGACCGTGCTGATTCGCACGGCCGCGCGAATTAACAGACTCGACCATGCCATTATTGATTTGCGGCAAGTCGAGCTCGGACCAAGTGGCACGGCCGTGCCATTTGGTGAGCACGACCGTGCCAAAGTTACTGGGGCCAGATTTGTCCAGTTTAATAGGGTGATGGGATTTAGGTCTTTTAGGTCATTAAGGGTTAATGACTAGGGACTATAAATATATCTTTTCATTAGCCATTAAACTAATGCAACCTAGTATGTTTGAGAAACATAATTCTTGATCCAAGATTGTGAATCAAAGATCAAAACGCATAAAATTCATATAGCCTTTGAAGATTAGAAAAGTGTTTTCTAATGGGTCTAGCAATCCAGATCTAGAATAGTTCTAGATATTCGTTCACGTGTGGATACACATAAAGGATGCTTGCTTTAGCATCTCAAGTTCGTGTTCCTGTGATCGTGATCCGATGAACACGAAGAACGAGGAGATCAAATCTAAAGCTTGAAGACTTGAAGATTTGAAGATCCGAAAAATTTAAACGCTCTACAACGGTTAGTATTCTAAATTCATCTTGCTATGAATTTAATCATCATGAATGGATATTGGGGCTTAGGGGTTTGTTGATTTTATATTGCCGTCTTCCGCTGCGCATGTTGCCTCAAAACCCAACAGTGGTATCAGAGCAACGTTCATGTATGGTTATTTTAATATTATCATGGTTGATATATGATTTGATTATATGATCTAGCATGATAGAATTTAGAATAAGGGATTTATGTGCATTGTTTGGTAAAACAATTATATATTTGATATAGTATGATTATGAACAAGGTTTTCAAGTTGCTTGATTAATATGATTAATCTATTTATCGGATCATCAATTTCTTAATTGGATTATTGAATTGATGATTCTTGATCTTGAAGAACAACTTGTTTGTTCTTAGGGTTTGATGTTTATGATAATTTGATTATCATAAATAGTTGAATTCTTAAAGGATAAAGATTTGATAAATTGCGATCGTGCGGTTCGCGTGCAATACACATTTTGTGCAGAATTTTCGTGCAGAATACGTGCATCGCACGTGCCGTTTAGAATTTTGTGCAGAATTTTCGTGCAGTTCGCGTGCAATGCACTAATTCGTGCAGATTTTTCGTGCAGTTCGCGTGCAGTGCAGCTTTCTGAATTCGTGATTTTCAGACTTGGAGATGCATTGTAGAATACGTATTTTTTATAGAATTGGATTTTATGAAGTAATGCATTCTTAATAGAGTTGGACTCTATGAAAGAAGTCATTATTCAATATGTATTACACCTAGAGTGGGACTCTATGAAAATCTAAAATTCATAATTATATTCACATAGTATCCATTCATTAATTAATTGGATTAATTATACCTTTTGTTATGCGCGTTACTATATGAAAGAACCTTCTTAAAAATTTAAGTCAAGTGCCAATCCATTATTAAAACACATGTGAGTACACCGGTAATTTTATGCGGGCTCTAACCAGCGTGAGGCGCATTAATTCTATCAGTGTATGAGCATGATGAGTGAAAGAGTGGTTCTTATGCGTTTAACGTGGTTTGACTTAATTAGGCTATCATAAGAGTTATGGGCCTAAGGCACAGATGTGATTAAAACATGTTTGACATAAGATATCTAACAATCTCATAAAAAATCTAAGAGTCACATATGATGTGATTGATAAGGAGTTATGTACCTAAATAGCTTGGTCTTATGCATCTTGCACTCGCGGATGTAAGATCAAGTGAAATATGGATCTTAGCCCACTTAAAATTATATTATACAATTGTTGTATTTGAAGGTTGTATAATTTAGTGGGAGTATTTATGAAATACAAATAATTTATATCTTAAATGATTGGTATGAAATATAGGCGTATATTTATTTGCATATTTGTGTAGAATGTTATATTATGCTTTAATTATGTTTATTACTGCGATCTGTTCTTTAAAAGGAAAAGTTAAATGAGAATGAAATTAATTTCTTTGATTGGATCATGAGCTTAAGAATTGTTCTAAAGCAAGAACGGATATTATACATTTTTAATAATCCTAAGTAACCTAAAATGCAATATTAATTTGATTAATATGTTTCGTACAATCATCAAAATTTTAATGTGATTAACTTATTGATGATCTTAGGTTCATGAATAAATTGTTTATTCTTGGTTTTGATGATCATGATGATTGGATCACCATGAACACCAATTCCTAAATGAATCAAGGAAAGCAATTTAAGGTAAATTTTAGAAATTTAAAATCTACCGCTTTTATGATAAACATTTTGAGTTGAATTTAATTGTCAGATGGCTGGTTTTAGAAACAGTGTTTCCTGAAATAAATGTCAAGTTCAAAACTATTTTGGGTTGAATCTAGTTCAGATGGCTGGTTTGCGAAACCGTGTTTTTTGAAGAGTGATGTCAATTCAGAATTCAGAAAATTGAAATCAGAATCCTGAATTGTTCTTGATTGCTGAAATCAATTAAATTGAAGAGACACGGAATTAGAAACAAGACTACAGATCATACGAAAATGTGGATGCCTTTTGGCTTAGTTTCGGTCGTATGGATTGTTCTCTAAATTTCTGAATGATGTACGGAATTGTGGATGCCTTTTGGCTTACTTTCGGTCGTACAATTTGTGCTCTCGATTTCTGAACTATCATGCGAAAAGATGATGATCTAAGTCAAAAATTTAATTTTTGACTTTATGAATTTCTAAAAGGGAAGAGGGTTAAAAGATAAAGGTAAGACAAATGTTGTCAAACCTAAAAGAAATAATTGTGGCTAAAGTTATAACTCTAAATAATGCAAATTTGTAATATGTCAATTGGATTGACCATTTAAAATTGCAATTAAAATTCTGGATGATCAAAGAAAGTGAATGGTAGTGAGACTACCACTTCGGATATTTATATTATAAGATTAATCTTTCTATTTTTAATTAGTGGGTATTGGATACCGGATTTGATCCCACATTTGTAAAAATGTGCAAGAATTAGTAAATTGAAATACAACTTAAAAGTTATTCTACGAATGGTAATGATGCAAGAGTTGCAACATTGTTCGTAGAACACTTATGAAGTGGCTTTATTTATTAAGTAGAAAGTATTATTTTGTTATAAGATAATGAAGGATATTTATTTCTTATTGAGAATAAGAAAGTGCTTTATTTATTATGATTTGCTTTATCGTATTGTTAAATCATATAAATAAATCTAATATCCTAAATCTTGAAGAACAAGATAATATAAAAGGCTATAACATAAATAATTAAATTCTCAAGGCATTATTGTTTTAATCAAATAAATGAGAGGTGCATATCTAAAATTCCATGGGACGGAGTTTTAAAATCATACGATTTGAATCATATGATATATGCAAATCTTATTTACTTGGATCAAGACATCTTTTACTAGGAGTAGTAAAAGGGCTAATGACATTATTAAGCCTAATACATGTTGATGTATATGGTTCATTAAGTGGCAATGCTAAAAGAGGATTTTGGTACTACTTGGCAAAACTATTCAAAGATTCCGATTCGATCGTGATGATGAATAATTGAACCAAGTATTTAACAGTCATCTTTAGATTGTGAAATTATTTCACATTAACTCCACCAAGAACACCATTTTGAATGATGTGTCTAAATGGAAGAATTGAACCTTATTGGATATGGTTCATTAGATGATAAAAGTCAAATTGATCTTCCACTATTTATTTGGGGTTATACATTGGAAACCGCTATAATTGCACTAATTTGAGTTCCATCAAAATAGGTTCAAAGGTACCATATGTGATATGGAATGAAAGAAAACTTGGTTTGTCTTTCATGAAGGTTTAAGATGTGAGACCTTTTTGGAAAGGACTTGTTTGGAACAAGCTCACATTTAAATCTAATAAATGTATTTTCATGAGATATCCTAAGGAAACTTGAGGATATTATTTTACTTATAAGAAATAAATCGTTTGTTGCTTATGATAGTACTTTTCTAAGATAAATTGTTTATCTCTAAAAGAACCAGTGGGAGTAAAATATATCTCGAATGGTCGAGACCTAGAAAATAACATAGAACCTTAGATGGAAATTGAACAAACTTTCACAGGGAGTTGTGAAAAACCGTTCAAAATTACACAAGTTACTTGCATATATGATAGGATACGATCTATAACAAGAAATATAGGATTTCTCGTGATAGAAAATATTGAGGTAAAGTTATTGAGAATGACATATTTACACACCTATCAAAATGCGAAGTCCGCTCCATATATAGATTAATGACTGGAGTCATGAAATCTAAAAGGCAATCCATGTAGTATAATCAAGTTTGAAACTTGATCATTCTAACCTAAGGTGTAAAAACCAAATAATGGAATTGATTTTTCTTGGAGAAAACTTACATGGGTAGCAAAGTAACATACTAATTAAGCAAAACTAAATGTGAAAAGGTTGACTCATATTTCGACTATGATAAAACCTTCTCACTCGTGTCATGCTTTAAACTATTAGAATTCTCATTGTTATATCTTCATATTTGGAATATGAAATTTGACAAATGGATATCAAAACAACGTTCTTTAACGGGAACTTACTTAAGGGTGTATTGGATACAACCCAAAGGTTTTGATAGTCTAAAAATTCTAATAAAGTATGTAAGTTGCGGAAATCCATGTGATGGATTGAAGCAAGCTTCTTGAGTTGAAACAATCATTTTGATGAAGTGTTCAAATCGTTTGAAATTCATCAAAGATGAGACTTGTGTTTGCTAAGAAATTAGTGGGAGCATAGTCTAATTCCTAGTCTTGTATATGTGGTTGACATATAATTCGTTTTGAAAGAGTTTCTTAATGAAAGACTTAGGAAGAAGCTGCTTACATCCTTGGAATTAATATCTATTGATATAAATCTAGGACAATGTTCTTGGTAAAACTTAGTCTTATTGGAAGACTAATGAGCAATAATACATGATTAGAATTCCATGTGCTTCAAAAATTGGATCCATCATGTATGCCATAATACGTACTTAGACGGATAACTCATATACTCAGAGTATGATGAGAACAAACTAATCATATCCTAGTGAAAGTCACTAGATAGTGGTCAAGAATATCCTTATGTACTTGAGAAGAACTAAGGATGCATTCTTGATGGCTGTTGACATGGGAGATGATCTAGTAATTGGTTACATAGATGCATGCTTCCGCAATCGACAAGGGTAATTAAATCGCAGTATAAAACATATTTAAAGTGAGTGCTATTAGTTGGAATAGTTCCAAGCAAATACACTATAAATTATTCTACGAATAAAATTGTGTATTTAGTTACAAGAGTTGTAACTAAGGGAATTGTTTGAATATAGGTGTTATTGGTAAAACTAGAAATAGTTTCTAGTGATACTATCCTATGGACCTTTGTTGTGAAATAATGGTTATTGCACAAGATAAGGTGCCAAAGGGCTCATGTATGATCCAAACACACACTCAGACATTTCCATCTATACGAGAAATCGTTGACATGAGAGATGTCAAAATATGCAAAATAGCTTATGATGATAACAAGGACAATCTTCCTAGACAAGATCCTCCACATGATGTTATGATGGTCATAAGCTAAGCTCAATGGTATTGGATACGCATTGATTGGGCCTAGTACAAGTGAGAGATTGTTGAGATTATGCCCTAGGCCCTTGAGAAAGGCCTTACGTTGCATCATGTTCTCATTTGTTATGGAGATAACAACCCTGGACTATTATATGTTTTACATGTTTATTATAATAATCCCCGTCCCTAGTACTTATGAAGGACTAGTATAAGTTTAAACGATGATCATGTGTATGTGATACAAATTAAACTTATGGGTACTTGTTGGAGAACAAATACTGGACTTGACCCACCTATGAGATTTATGTCATGGTCAGATGTCATAATTAAATCTCATAATAGTTATATCATTTATCCTTAGACTTGAGATTACCATAGTCTTCCACATGATGAACATTATGTTTGACGTACTCAAACGCTAAAAGGCTACGATTGGCATAATCGGATTCATGTAGGGAAGAATGATAAGTCAAGATGGGATTTGTCCCTTTCTCAAGAGAGATATCTGCTTGGCCTCTCGATGAGTAAGATTGATGATAGTGTACGGCCGTACCCAAATGAATTGAACTATTCAATGTTATTTGCTCATATCAATCTACTCGGGATCAAGAAAGCATTGGACAACATAAGTTGACGTGGACCATGACTTATGTCCAATATGATATCACGTGACAAAAGGATTGTGATATGTTCTATAAGGATGAACGAACGTTGTTAAGTTATATTAATTGGGTAGTCATGATGGCTTGCTAGAGTCCGCTCATGATTTATGGGTTTGACCTAGTCGGACCCATAACCAACTTAATATAATCCTATGGGGTCACACAAAAGGACGAATTAAGAAAAAGACTAAAATTGAAAAACTGAATTCCTGGCGGGCACGGCCGTGCCAGTTATAAAGCATGACCGTGGCGATTTGCACGGCCGCGCGAATTAACAGACTCGACCATGCCATTCTGATCTGCAGCAAGTCGAGCTCGGACCAAGTGGCACGGCCATGCCATTGGTGAGCATGACTGTGCCAAGTCCTGGGGCCAGATTTGTGCAGTTTAATTGGGTGATGGGATTTAGGTCTTCTAAGTCATAAGGGTTAATGAATAGGGACTATAAATATATCTTTTTCATCAGCCATTAAACTAATGCACCTAGTATGTTTGAGAAACATAATTCTTGATCAAGATTGTGAATCAAAGATTAAAACGCATAAAATTCATATAGCCTTTGAAGATTAGAAAAGTGTTTTCTAATGGGTATACCAATCCAGATCTAGAATGGTTCTAGATATTCGTTCGTATGTGGATACACATAGAGGGTGCTTGCTTTAGCATCTCAAGTTCGTGTTCCTGTGATCGTGATCGATGAACGCGAAGAATGAGGAGATCAAATCTAAAGCTTGAAGAATTGAAGATTTGAAGATCCGAAAAATTTAAGCGCTCTATAATGGTTAGTATATAAATTCATCTTGCTATTAATTTAATCATCATGAATGGATCTTGGGGCTTAGGATTTTGTTGATTTTATATTGCCGTCTTCCGCTGTGCATGTTGCCTCAAAACCTAACACTTCCTCCTCAATTTGGTCACTTGAGGTGACCTATAATTGTCAAAAGGACAAGTGAAATATTAATGAACTTATTTCACATGTGACACAAGAGGAGGATAGGTTAAAGCAATTTAAAACCGAAAGTGCTCATTTGGCATCTACCTATTCACATGTGACACAAGAGGAGGATAGGTTAAAGCATTTAATAAGTGATTTTTAATTTAGTGGGAGTTTATGTTGTACTTTCATTAATTGTTCTATTATTAAAATTTTGATCTCATTTGGTTAAGTAGGACTAGTTGGAAGAATATGTATATATTCATTATGTTCCATGCTAACATCTACATTTGATCTCTGTCATTAGTTGGATATGTATATGTGATTATTTGAGTTTAGTTGCGAATCAATTACAACGAATGCTCCTGTAGTCCTTACACTTTATGACTAATGGACGGATTGTTATGGATGATAACAAGGTGCACATAAGGGTTGTCATTTGTATTATACTTATGATTTAAGGAACAAACATTGTTATGCAACCCAAGTGGGAGATTGTTAGAACATTGATTGCATAAACATGTTAGTAATTCCATACATGAAATCATAT
>JAOWBW010001223.1:183899-271690 GCA_026119855.1 Campanula takesimana | reverse complement strand
CGCACTATCACTAGCCTTCTTTTGATCTAAGGAAAACAAATAAACAAGGAACGGGGTGGAAAATCTCAGTAAGCTATTAGATGCAACTACATGACATGTTATCATGCAATTCAAGTAGATACTCAAGTAATCATGTATCAAGTATCATAAAGTAACAAGTATATGAGAGGCTAAGCCACTCATCAAGTAGCACATAAGGCTAAACAAGCAAGTTATAAAGGATATTGCTTTCTTCCTTATTCCTCCCAAGATACCATTGTTGTCGTAGCTTTGATTACTTTGACAATCACGATCAATAACAAGAAACTGATTATTCAGTATATATCAGAAGACCCGGTAACCAGTGTCATTCCTAAGATCAAGACTCACGAGGTGTTTAAGAGTTTAGCATTCACTTAAGTCAGGCGTATTGCTCCAACCAAGGAAGCTATGCCCTTACTATGGCCGGTAGTAAGGGGTCAAGCGCAAATACATAGGGACCCGATTATCACTTAAGCCCCAGCTTCTCGTGATAAGCGTGAACCCATATATATTTCCGAACAAGCAAGGAGAACCAGCTGGACTCACACAAGAAGTACAAGTAGGTATTTACTTGAACTACGGGAGAAGAAACTATCCAAAAGTAGTGGACTAGCTCAACAAGGAACATGCTTCAAGTAATCAAGAAGTCACCTTGTTATCAAAGCAACTATATGCAATGTTTGCCATACACAACAAGACATGTCTCATACAAGTTAGTGCTTGTTGATAGCACTTTCTAGTTCATTACCATACATATGTATTGGCATCAAGTCATGTACAAGATTTTTATTATCTTATATTCAAGTCTTAATCCAATTCTTTGGATGTTGAAGTCATGTACAAGATTTTATTGTCTTATACTTCAAGTTATAACTACAATATTTGGACATTAAGCATGTATAAGAGTTATACCTTTTACCTTACAAGATCCTAATCCTATTCTTAGGATGTTCAAGTCTAAAACTTGTTGTTCTAATGCCCCTAAGGTGCACAATCATTGGTTCAAAACAAGTATAACACATTAATGCTTGTTCATAGCACTTTCAAGACATAAAGAAGAGTTGTTTACTCTTATACTTAAGTTCACATTTTAATTCAATAAGCACTCATGTTCAAGGCCAAGTTCTAATGCCCCAAAGGTACAATTACACTTGCTAGGACATCTTATACCAAGGCTATATGCCTTAGGAGGGATAAACTTTCATTTCAATTTAGATTTAAAACACTCTTGTTGAAACAGGGACGGGCGGCGCCTATCATGGACCGGGCGGCCGCTCATTAGAGAACTTTTGAAACCAATATTTCTAATGAAAAGGGCGGGCGCTTGGTGACTATGTGGGCGGGCGCCTGGTACAATTTTCAGCAAACACCAAATTTCTTTCCAGGCTTAAGAATTCTCCATCCCAAGCGTAGGAGTAACTTCTACTAACATTTTTAACAATACCTAGGAGTATTATACAACTTAAACTAATACTTCAAGTTCCTTTCATGATTAACACACAGAGGGTATACTCCCTTGTCCCAAAATTACAAGTATCACAAAAATTGCCCCAAACACAAAATTGACAAGCACAAGTATCAAAAATAACATATATGAATGTTATTACAAGCAAGGGGGAGCTAATAACTTACCTAGTCAAAAATCAAAGTTACCCAAATAAATTTATGATCGGCCTAGAACGCTCTATTCAACGCCACGATTATTTATCCGGGATCGGAATCAAGAACGGAGGGATAATTAAGCTCGAGGAGTCGAGAATAAGGTAAAACTCTAACCCTAACTTTGAAACAGAGGAAAGAATGAGAAGAAATTGGGTAAAATGCCTTCTCAGGCAACCCAAAACAAGATATACTTAACAACTTCCGGGAAATGACAACTAGGCCCCTCAAGTTTCATTTTTAACAAAAAGGCCCCTAAAGTCAAATTTTCACAAATGACCTAAAAGTCAAAACTAAACATTTAACCACCTTAATATTCTAAAGTAGTTAAGAAATTAACCCAAGTAAAACTAACACATAATATGCAAGTTTCAAGAATTTAACAAGTAAGTCACATATTTAACGAGATTAAGGATGGGCGTTACATGTTTAGCTTGTGGAAGTCCCTTTGTTAGCGGGTCCGCAATATTGTCATCAGTAGGTACTCTGCATATATTTACGTCTCCCCTATCAACGATTTCTCGAATGATATGTAAACGGCTAAGTATGTGTTTGGATTTCTGATGTGCTCTTGGTTCCTTTGCTTGAGCACTAGCACCATTATTATCGCAATAAAGGTCTATTGGATTATCAATACTAGGAACCACTTCAAGTTCAGTGATGAACTTCTTAATCCAAACATCTTCCTTTGTAGCATCTGATGCAGCAATATACTCAGCTTCCGTTGTAGAATCAGCGGTTGTACTTTGCTTGAAACTCTTCCAGCTTACAGCTCCACCATTTAACATAAACACAAAAACCGATTGTGATCGACTATCATCTTTGTCGTTTGGAAGCTTGCATCCGTGTAAGCATTTACCACGAGATCATCTTCCATTCCTCCATAGACCAAAAATGAGTCTTTAGTCCTTCTCAAGTACTTAAGAATCGCTTTTACAGCCACCCAGTGATTTTTACCAGGGTCGGATTGGTATCTACTTGTCATGCTTAAAGCATAAGATACATCCGGCCTAGTACAAATCATGGCATACATGATGGACCCAATTGCCGAAGCATATGGAACATCATTCATTTTCTCACGCTCATCTTTTGTCTTAGGACATTGAGTCTTGCTTAGAGAAACTCCATGTAACACTGGTAAGGTTCCTCTTTTAGAATTTTCCATACAGAGTCTTCTAATGACCTTGTCAATGTATGTACTTTGGCTTAAACCAAGTAGCCTCCTTGATCTATCTCTATAGATCTTAATGCCAAGTATATATGCAGCTTCACCCATATCTTTCATTGCGAAGCACTTTCCTAACCAAGTCTTCACAGACTGAAGTGTAGGAATGTCGTTTCCAATAAGTAATATGTCATCCATTTATAAAATAAGGAATAGCACTATGCTCCCACTAATCTTCTTGTATACACAAGGTTCATCTTCGTTCTTGATGAAACCAAACTCTTTGACCGATTCATCAAAACGGAGATTCCAACTCATTGAAGCTTGCTTCAATCCATAAATAGACCTCTGCAATTTGCATACCTTAGAATTCTGTTCAAAACCTTCCGGTTGTGTCATATACACATCCTCTTGAAGTTTTCCATTTAGGAAAGCGGTTTTGACATCCATTTGCCATATTTCATAGTCATGATATGCAGCAATGGCAAGCAAAATTCTTATATACTTGATCATTGCTAGGGTGAAAAGGTTTCATCATAGTCAATACCATTAACTTGCCTATAACCCTTCGCTACAAGTCTAGCTTTGTAAGTATGCACCTTCCCATCCATGTCAGTCTTCTTCTTGAAGACCCATTTGCATCCTATGGTTTTTACACCTTCGGGTGCATCAATCAAGTTCCAAACTTGATTATCTTGCATGGATTGCAATTCAGATTCCATGGTTCCAAGCCACTTATCCGAATCAGGGGAAGACATCGCCTCTTGGTAGGTTGTCGGTTCATCATTCTCAATGATTTCCACCTCATTACTATCCGTTACGAGAAATCCATATCTCTCGGGCTCGGATCGTAACCTACTAGATCTGCGAGTTGCTTGTGTATTTTGAACAGGTTCCACAACTCCTTGTGGTTCTTGTTCCACTATTGGTTCAATGTCATTTTCTGGGTTTCGAATCTCTTCAAGATTTATTTTACTCCCACTGATTTCTTTGGAGAGAAACTCTTTCTCTAGAAAGACACCAGTTCGGGTAACAAACACTTTGTTGTCCTCTCGGTTGCAAAAGTAATATCCTTTAGTTTCCTTATGATATCCCACGAAAATACATTTATCAGATTTGTGTGCTAGTTTGTCGGAGACAAGTCTTTTGACAAAAGCTTCGCAACCCCAAATCCTCATGAAAGACAAACTAGGTTTCTTTCCGCTCCACATCTCATATGGAGTCTTTGGAACCGATTTAGTTGGAACTTGATTTAGTGTGAAAGCATCGGTCTCTAGGGCGTAACCCCAAAAGGATATTGGAAGATCAACTTGACTCATCATTGATCGAACCATGTCTAACAAAGTCCGATTTCTCCTCTCGGACACACCATTCCATTGTGGTGTTCCGGGTGGAGTCAATTGTGAAACTATTCCACAATTCTTTAGATGATCATCAAATTCATGACTCAAGTATTCTCCACCTCGATCTGATCGAAGTGCCTTAATACTTTTGCCAAGTTGTTTTTCAACTTCATTTTGAAATATTCTAAATATCTCAAATGCTTCACTTTTATGTCTCATTAGGTAAACAGACCCAAATCTACGATAATCATCCGTGAAGGTTATGAAGTATTGAAATCCTCCCCTAGCATTGCTACTTAATGGTCCGCATACATCGGAATGTATCAACCCCAATAAGTCGCTTGCCCTTTCACCTAGCTTGGTAAAAGGTGTCTTAGTCATTTTCCCAAGAAGACACGACTCACAAGTATCATATGACCCAAGGTCACATGAACCCAAGAGACCGTCCCCATGGAGTTTTGAGATACGCTTCTCATTAATATGACCAAGATGTCAATACCACAAATAAGAATGATTTACATCATTAGGTTTAGATTTCTTATTTATATGATAGACATTTTCATTATTTTCATTCTTGACATCCAAGACATAAAGGCCATTAAATTAATTAGCAATACCATAAAGCACATCATTTAAATAAATAGAAAATTACTTATTCTCAATAAGAAACTTAAAACCTTCATTATCCAAACAAGAAATTGAAATAATATTTCTACTTAAATCCGGTACATAATAGCAATTGTTCAAAACAAGTATTAAACCGGAAGGTAAAGTGACTTCATAAGTTCCTACGGCTAATGCAGCAACTCTTGCTCCATTCCCCACGCGTAGGTCTACTTCACCCTTTTTAAGTAGTCTCCTATTCTTTGGCACTAGCCTTCTTCCCATCATGAACTAAGAGCACAGGAGAACCTTTCTCCACAATATTCATCTCCGCAGTTTTAAGCATCCCATGCAACTCGGAGAGATTCTTATCCATTCCATGCATGTTATAATTCATCACAAACTGATTATAACTTTTAGGCAATGAATTAAGAATGAGATATGTGGCTAGCTCCAATGGGATTGGATAGCCAAGTTTCTCAAGATACTCCACATAACCTTTCATTTTAAGCATGTGAGGACTCACTTGTTGCCCTTCACTCATTTTGCAAGAAGTGAATGCAACAATGGTCTTGTACCTCTCTTGCCTAGCTTGCTCTTGAAACATTGCTCTTAACTCCACGCCTATCTCATAGGCTTTCAAATGTTCTAAACTTTGTTGGAGTTTTGAGTACATAGTAGCAAGCATGAGACAATTACATCTCTAGAATCATTACGATGTTTCTTGTAATTGTCTCTTTCTGCCCTAGGGCAGTAGGTTCTGGTTCAGCAGGAAGTGGGCCATCGAGAATGTACAACTTATCTTCTTGCCTTTGAACAATTCATAGGCTACGGATCCAATCCATAAAGTTAGTACCATTCTCTTGGAGCTTATCCTTCTCAAGGATCGATCGCAACGAAACTGATTGAGTGTTGTTAGTCATTATCTACAATTATGCAAAATTTCCAAAATTTAATAAGTACCATTTTTCATTAAAGAAATAACCAATGTATTTTTTCAAAAAAAAATACTCCCACTAAATTATATAACCTTCTTATACATCCAATGTATAATATAATTTAAATGGGTTAAGATCCCGCTTTAATTTAATTTTAAGTCCGCTAAGGCGGATTACACAAAATCAAATTAATTAGGTAGACAACTCTTGTCAATCATATCCCATATGACTCTTAGTTCCTTTTATGAGATTCTTTAAGAAATCCTATTTCAAAAAGCATGTTAAATCTCATCTTTGCCTAGGCTCAAAACTGTTTTGACGCCCAATTAAGTCCAACCATTTTAAACGTATAGTTAATGTGCCTCGCTAGGGCGTCCCCACATTATCTATCTTGCTCATACATAAATAAAGTCAATGCATCTCGCTAGGGCGAGTCTACATTAAATTCACCCATGTATTAATAAGTGTTTTAATCATGGCATGGAAATAAAGGACTTAAAACTTTCTTTGAAGGTTCATCATATATACCATACAACATATTTATGAGCACATAATATAAACATGTTACGCATCAAGTTTAGCCACTAAATTAATCTCCATTAATTTAAGCATAATATTTATGTGTCATTAGTTTCTCTATAATTATGAGGATGAGACTCTTTGAACTTTGGTTATCTTCTTCCAAATCAAGACAACAAGAAGTGCGGCCGAAACTAAGCCATAAGGCATCCACAATTCTGCACTAATTCAAGAAACCAAGAAAGTAGTTCATGTGGCCGAAACTAAGCAATAGATGGTCTCGATAAACGTAGGCCAATTGCATCCACAATTCCACATGAATCTCCAATCATTGAATCAAGAACTTTGTTTCTCAATTTTAGCAATTATGAACTCTTCATAATTCTAACTTCGTTTTATCTTTGAAACTTTGATTGCGATCAAGTTTGGGAAACACAATCTTGATGAATGTAGATTAGCCATCCAAACCTTGAACCAATCTTAGAATCACAAGATCAAAACAAATAGGAAAATCAAACCCCAAGATCCACAACAAAACCAACTGCCCAAAACCCGCTCCATATCAGCATGTCTGGCCGGTATTGTCACTGATTCGGTTGGACCCCATCAAAATTCCAGAATCTGATTCTGATTCTGACCAACTGTGCGGCCGCCCAAGAAAATCTGTGCGGTCGCCCAAACATGTGCGGCCGCCCAATATTTTCTGTGCCGCACAGTAGCATCAGACATAATTTTTAAAGTTCGAAAATTTGTCTCAAAATCGTTTTCCCCGATTATTAAAACTTTGATCCAATCAAAAATTAATAATCAAACAATGCAGAATCCAACATAATTTTTAGTGCGATTCAATAGTGCGATTAGAGTTGTGAAACAATAAAACACATAAAATCATATAACACATAAACATCATATATCCAATATTCATATCATGTTAGGCACATAAACAATTTATATACACACAACATGATCTAGGTATTGAAATGATCAACATGAATGGGGCTCTGATACCACTGTTGGGTTTCGTAGTAACATGCGCAGCGGAAAATAGCATTTAAAATTTTATGAAACCCAAAGCCCATAGATCCATTCATGTGATTAAATCAAATACTTGCAATATGAATACTAGAAAAACTAACCCTTGATGACTTTGAATTTGGTCTTTGATCTTGGTGGACAAATTGAATCTTTAATCATGAACAAGTAAGAACACGAACTTTGAAGATGATGAGCTTCACCCTCTAGCGGTATCCACACTTTGAACGAATATCAAGAACACTTGATCTTGGTTGCTAGACCAATATTGTGAAACACGTTTTCACAATTAATATGAACTATATGGAATTTTATTTGTGTATTATTTTGTTCTTCAATCTAGGATGTCTTAGAATAAAATAAAACCTCTCTCAAACTCTTTGAGACTTGCACAAAAGCTATGATTTGTTCTGGCCCGAATTTGGCTGTTTATATACAAGTTAGACCTATTCCAAATAGGAAACTTGTGTCTAAAACCGTCCAAAATTCTTTTCCAAATCAAATTAGGAAACCAGTCTCGACATGGTGTGCGGCCGCCCAAAACCACCTGTGCGGCCGCACATCTATCTGGAAGGTTTCTGGTACTTTTTGAGTCAAGCTGTGCGGCCGCCCAAACCCATTTGTGCGGTCGCACACGTGCCCCAGATTTCCCTAATTTCCAAATTCCTCCAAAGTCCTTCGACTCAATATTCCGATATAGTCCTTATTTAAGATTCGATCTATTGTGTGTGACCCTCTAGGATTACACTAAGTTGGCAATGGGTTCAACCATGAAACCATAAGATATGATTAGGTTCTAGCAAACCGTCATACCTACCCAAATAGTATAACTAAATACAAGTTCGCATTCCTTTAGAACATGTCACAATCCCTTTGTCCACGATGTCATTGAACACAAGTCATGGTCAACAAGTCAACTTGTTTTGTTCAATACTTTCTCGATTCCGAATATGTTGATAATACAAATGACATTGATCTAATCAATTCATTTGAGTCCGCCCGAACATTTTCATCAACATCATTCCTACGAGAGGCCAAAGCTTGACATCTCTCCGAAGAGGGACAAATCCATTTAGCTTATTACTCTTCCGTACGTGAATCCGATTATGCCAGTCATACCCTTTATAACTACCCGGTTAAAGGTAGCGTTAGAATATGTCAAACATAATGTTCATCAAGTGGAAGACTATAATAACTTCATGTCTAAGGATTCGTATGACATAACTAATATGAGATATATGTACGACATAGACCATGACATAAATCTCATACAGCGGGTCATGTCCAGTACCTTGTTCCAAACAAGTACCCATAAATCTAACATGATCATCTCATGATCATTTAGCCTTTATACTAGTGCTTAACAAGTACTAGGGATGGAGATTATTATAAGTAAACATGAACAACAATAATAATCAAAACATCTCTTTATTGATATGAAATAAATGATAACAATTACAACGTTTATTAAACGTGCCTAGGGCACCACTACCAACAATCTCTATATGTCATGGTACAGACAGATTACCCGGTTATTGATCCAACATCCAAATGATGTAGAGGAGGAGGGGTACACGGCACATGCTAGTCGCTACGAGGGTTTGGTAAGCTAAATACTACACAACACTTTTGGCGGAATTTTTGTTTTACCATTTTATCGTTATAATTATATTCTCTTTAATTGATTTTGATAGATTCAAAACCTTCAGTGCGCGTACCAATCTAATGAGAATTCCATAGTTATGGGAGGCCTAAACGGCCCAGCCTCAGAACACCTACTTCTTACTCGTCTTCTCATCACAGAATCCTTAGCAGCTACTGGATGCCGCCGAAGCTCCACCACCACCAAAAGATCGTGTGTAAAGGGTTCCACAAAGGCGAAATCGGGTTCGTAGACATGCTCGACACGTGCAGGACGATCCAAAGATACAGCCGGATATGGTGTTACATGATGAGGATAGAGAGGAGGCAGAGAATGAGGAGGACGATGTCGGGGATCCAAACACCATTAGAGACTCTGACTCTTTCTCCCAGGGAGGAAATACCTATAGGATTCCTCCCCAGAGCGGTATCACTCAGATGGATTATACTCCAACTCTGGGTTTTACATCACATGGTTCTAGGAGTGGGACTGGAAGGCGAAGCTTTCAAATGGATTATACTCCAACTCCACCTCCAGAGAGTGAGAGTCGAAGGCGAAACTTTAGTCTACCTCCGACGTCGTTTCCATCTTTTGGTAGTGGTACGACTCACATAGACCCTACTCAGGTACCATCGTCATCACATCAAACTTCCACATCATGAATGGGTCGTGTATTTTCTCACCTTTTACCTAGGAGAGGTGATAGGACACGTAATCCTCCTAGCAATTACACCCCATCTGCATATCCCTGATGGATTTCCTATGTGACTGGGATGTAGTCACTACATATTTGGATTGATGTAGTATTTGTATGTCGTCTCCATTACTCATAGTAAACGTGATTTTTGGATTTAATCTTGTAAAACTTGTTTGGACATCATAAAATGCTCCTAAATTCAAGAAAAAAAAATCATGGTTGATGTTTGATATGTTATAAATGATCTATAACCATCAGTTTCTAGATTTCATGACTTTTGAGACAGGTACATCGAAGAGACTAGACATCAGCCCCAAAAATAGATTTATCAGAACTGTCAAAAATGGCACAACCAATCCCGTTTTTATCGGAACTGTTAAAAACAGCACTACCAATGCCGTTTTTATTGGAACTGTCAAAACCGGTACTGGCAATGCGACTTTTATTCAGAATACTTTCCCTTTAAAAGGATCAGTGACCTCAAAACTAATTCAAACCTCTAATCATTAATCTCTTCTCTCTCCCCCGTTGGTATTTTCTCGCCTTCAGAATACTTTTTATTTAAAATGGATCCATCTCTCCCCCGCTGGTATCATGGACGTAATCCTATTCCTGGTCCTCTTGGTCAAACCTCTAATCCTCAATCTCACCTCTCTCAAATCGAACGAGATTTAGAATCTCAACCGCCTCATATTATACCTGGTCCCGCTGGTATCACACAGTCCCCCGTGCGCTAGAAAAACTCCGAAAAAGCTCATGTCTCTCAGGGACCCCCGATGTCGACACAAGAGTCCATAAGGAGAGCGATTGAAGAGCCGGTGGAGGATGAAGATTTCCAACGCAGACCTTGGCTATCTGCAATGGAGTATCTCACTGAAGAGGGTACGTATTATCCGTTGAACATGATCAAGGAGAAATGCGACAAATATGACAGGGTGGATCAGGTATAATATCAACATTAATTATAGTTAAAATATATGTAAAGATAATTGATCGTTACATTTTTGTTCTATTAGGTTGTTGCTGTTATTAAGGAGAGCACACCAAATGGTTTGGGCCCTCTTTGGGTGACTTTGAAGGTCAGAATATGAACTTAGCATGGGTGAAATATGTGTTGAGTTACTAAAGCAGGGTCAAATTTATGCAGGATCCTACGGATGCAATTGAAGCTTCCATTCATAACAAAGTTCTTAAGGAGAGTGAGTTTGCAAGTGACATAAATGTTGGTGCTGTTCTGATACGTAAGGAGGTATGAAGTATTAAATCATAAAAGTCAGTACACTTTTGAATCATCATTAATACCTCCATCTAAATGTTTGTTTTGTTGATCTATTAGGTTGTTGTCTACGCCGTCTCACGATAAAAAAAAATTCCTTAACATTACACTTCCTAATGTTTCCAAGGTATTCCCTAAGGATAGTTAAGTTAATTTGATTAATGTAATATTTGGATTTATGTAATATTGACTATGTGACCGGGATGTGGTCACTGAATATTTAGATTTATGTAATATTGACTATGTGACCGGAATGTGGTCACTGAATATTTGGACTTATGTAATATTGACTATGTGACGGGGATGTGGTCACTGAATAATTGGATTTATGTAATATTGACTAAGTGTTTGGGATGATTAATGAAGTATTTGTTGGACATGTTATTTTTATCGAGTAAAAACCAATATTCTGCCATCATTTTTTCAAACACTTAATAAAAATAACATTCACAAGTAAATAAATATATTACAAGTTGAATTAAAATAATAATACTTAATAATTTAAAGTACTAAATATAAAAACTGTAAATAAAATAAGATTCACGAATAGTTAAACATATTACAGGTTCAAATAAAATAACATTCACGAATAGTTAAACATATTACAAGTTCAAATAAAATAATATTCACGAATAGTTAAACATATTACAAATACTAAATTCCACGACTTGAAAATAACATTTAATTCTGATCCCTAATAGTTGGACACCTTCTTTTAGTGTGACCTTCTCCCTTGCAAATCCCGCAACCAAACTTCCTTTTCTCCACTTGTCAATCCATCATATTTCTAATTCGCCTTGATTTAGGTCTTCCTTGCTTCTTATCACGTCGATGCATCGGGTTAGGATAAAAACTTGGGACACGACCATCTACATCCCAATAAGCCTCATCATGGATCGGATGAAAAGTGCCCCTCCATGTATTGTAGTACGCCTCAAGACTCTAAAAGGAATCAATGAAATTCAAACCATCGACATGTTGGGCTTTGAAGCACGCAAGAACATGCGAACAAGGGTAATGATATTGCACCCATTTTCCACAAGTGCATGTTCGAGGACCCAACTCCACGACTTGAACCCTTCCACCTCTTTCACCGCGTTTTCCAGTTGTCACTTGATAAACTCCCATTGACGTATTGTTAAACCTTCTAACATGATGATAGCCAGCCTTCTTCAAGTTGAAGTCATATTTATTTGGGTTAATGACAATTTAGGGCCTGAACTCCAGGGGGTGCGTCTAAAAGGGGCCTGGGTTTTTTTTCGCTAGATCAGGGCTCAATATCTTAATTTTTCGGCAGTTAAGGGCTTTTTGACGGAAATCGTTAGAAAAGTCAGTTAAGTTCCATGTACCGAGCACGTGATCGACTAAATGGATGGGTTTGAATTTCATACTAACTATTCAGGGGTGAGATGTAAAAGTCTGAAACTAGAGGACAAAATTAAAAATATATCTCTCTAAAATATTACATCCAATCCCTTCATCTTCCTAAATCAAACCCAGATCCACCTCCTTCTTCTTCCCAAATCAAACCCAGATCCAACCCCCTTCCTCCGGCACTACCACCATCTACTCTGACTGCCACCGCCACCACCATCATCACCGATATACTCCACCAAACCCATCACCCGCCATTAAATATCAAAGCAAACCAAATCATCCAAATCAAAACAAAAAACTCATCCAAAATCAAAACTAAAAAATCATCCAAATTAAAAAATTCAACAAA
Source organism: Campanula takesimana (assembly GCA_026119855.1). Taxonomy (NCBI): domain Eukaryota; kingdom Viridiplantae; phylum Streptophyta; class Magnoliopsida; order Asterales; family Campanulaceae; genus Campanula; species Campanula takesimana. Next base: position 259,069 of record JAOWBW010001223.1, on the reverse strand, counting down.
TGTTTTGGCCATGGTAGAATGTCGGAGGCGGGCTGCGGGCTGCGACGGCCATTTTCGAGGACGAGGGATTACAGAGAGGATGAGAAAGAGATTTAGTTGCTACAATTTCTGGAGAAATGGCGTCGTCAGCGAGGGTAGATCTGGACGGACGGGAATCCGATTTAGTTTACAGTGACAAGATCAAGCACCTCCTCGAGCCGTCTTCCTTACCTTGGGAGGGGAGGGGTTTTGTTCTAGGGTTCGCCGGAGGTCGGTGAGGGGTTCGGAGGAGAGGTTTGCCGGAGGTGTGGAAGGGGGTTGTCGGACGTGGGGTAGAGAGAGACCGTAAATGTGTTGTTTGTTAATATAATACTCCCTCCGTCCCAAAACAACTTGCACTATTTTGACCAAAACGGTCAACTTAAGTGTAATTTGACCAAAACTTTATAAACAATTGATGATCTTAATAAAAAAATTAAAATTTGTTATTAACTCACCAAATCTTTTACAAAGTGAAAGTCAAAGTGTTACTAATTTGACCACTTTTGGTCAAACTGTGCAAGTTGTTTTGGGACAGAGTACTACTCATTTTTGTCCCAAAATGAATGTACAATTTTTTTAAAAAAATATAGTGTGATTAAAAATATTTCTTTTTTTGCTTTTCCATAAAGATGAAATTTGATGGGAATATATATATATCTATATATATATATATATATATATATATATATATATATATATATATATATATATATATATATATATATTTGTAAATAATGATAATTACTTTATGTTGTTTTAAATTTGGTGAATGTAAAAAGTAATTTATTATGTTCATAAAATAAAATTTAAATTTATTTATAATTTTCTTTATTTTAAATTTATTATTTAGAAAATAATCTAAATCCTTTTATATTTAATATAGCTATTAGATTTATGTTTAATAATTTTTATTTTTTTAATAAATTTATTTTATATATGATAATTACTTATTTTATTATATACTTGATTATTTAGAAAAAATATTTATTTCATTTTTAAACCCTCTAAGTTTCAAAAATTTCACTAAAACCCTTACTAACTAATATCATTACAAACACATCCATTTTGACGATCACATGCTCGGCACACGGAACTTAACTGACTTTTCTAACGATTTCCGTCAAAAAGCCCTTAACTGCCGAAAAATTAAGATATTGAGCCCTGATCTAGCGGGAAAAAAAACTCAGGCCCCTTTTAGACGCACCCCCTGGAGTTCAGGCCCTAAATTGTCATTAACCCTATTTATTTTGAACCCTTTGACTGAACTGTAGTCTCGCATTTATGTTGGGGTTACCAAGATACCCCCCTTATGCCCTTATTGATCCTGAGAGTCTATTCTGAAAGTATTCCACACACCTATAGAAGACAGTCTCAACAATTGCTGAAATAGGCATTCCCCGTGCTCCTTTCATGACACCATTAAAAACATCGGACAAATTGGTAGTCTTAATGCCGTACCTATATCCAGAATCATGTGCCAATGACCACTTTTTAGCATCCAACAACTCAAACCATTTAATTGCACCGGGATTGATTATACGAATCTGAGCCACAAAATGTTTCATCTTCCTCTCCTGGGTGGCGCTAACAGCACGCCAAAAAAGATCTTTTAAGCCTACAACCATGAATTATCTCCAACCGTGGCAAGGATGCCACTATGGCGATCAGATATCAAACAAACATCTCGACCCTTAATAACATGTTTGATAACAAGATGTAAGAACCAATACTAGTTTTGATGGTCCTCTTTTTCAACAATAGCAAAAGCAAGTGGAAGTAAACTATCATTCGCATTAGCACCTATAGCAATAAGTATTACCCCTTTATATCTTCCATGCAAGAAAGTGCCATCAACAGAAATGACAGGACGACAATGAGAGAATGCTTCCAAACAAGGGTCAAATGCCCAGAACACACGGTCAAACATACCTGGAGGACCAACATGAGGACGATTAGAATACTCCACAATGGTGCTAGGGGTTCCACTTTTGAATAGCTGCTAACAAACGTGGTAACTTTTTGTAAGAGTCTTCCCAGTCCCCAAATGCTTGAGCGATGGATTTTTATTTACCACACCATGCCTTCCGATATGAAATATCTTTACCATGCATTGCTTTTATTGTTGCCTTAACAAGCATAATCTTGTACTCAGGATCACCCTTGATGAATTCCATAACTTTTCGTCCTATAAACTGAGCATCTAAGTTGGGATGATCTCCGCTAACTGATGCCAAGCAAGAATATGGACCCTTGTACTTAGTTACTTCCCAATAACCACCATTCTTCAGGCTCACATTCACATAGAAATTTCAGGGAAACTCTTTCACCAAACACTCAATAGTCCACTTTCGCGTTGTGCTCCTTTTTACCCTGAACCACAGATTTTTCTTAATATGATACTTCTTTAATTCATACTGCTAGGGATGGAAACGGGTCAGATACGGTCCGGATATCGCCAAACCCGTATCCGACCCGAGGTAGTTGACCCCATATCCGAACCCGCCCGTATCCAATTATGGCGAATCCGTATCCGCCCGTATTATCCGCCCATTTTTTTTTTTGATGATGATTTAACAAGAGCATCAAGTAAACGCAAGAAAACGCAAGAAAACCCTAGGTTTGACAGATTTGGGGGAATTTGGGAAATCAAACAAAACAAACAAACACTGAAATTCAATGGCTAAGAATTGTTAGATTACCTCAATAGAGATGAAATTTGTTGGAGATGTAGTAGTAGCAAACTTTGACGGAACAAAACCATGGCACCGGCCGGTGGCAGAACAGGCAACAGGAACGGCGCCGGCGCACACAAAGAGAGAGAGTCGGGAACGAGCGCGAGGAGAGTACGGAACGGCGATTGCGATGGCCGACGAGCGAGAGAGAGAGAGAGGGTAGGGAACGACGAGCGATGAGAGATAGAGGGTAGGGAACGACGAGCGATGAGAGAGAGAGGGGGGAGTCGGCGTGTTGCCGAACTGAGAGAAGAAAATAATCAAAAACCTATTTTTTTTTCTTATATAAGGAGGGTTATGTGTATATTTCTATAAAATGAGGGGGGTAGTAGTAAAATTTAAAAACCTAATAGGTTCGGATATGTTCAGGTCGGATACGGACGGATCTCGGACAGAATCCGAACCCGTATCCGAACCCGCCGGATTTTTAAAATCTATTACCAAACCCACCCATCCCCGGTCAGATTGTCTCAGATACGGATCGGGTTCGGTAAAATTGCCATCCCTACATGCTGCACTTCAATCTTCTTTGAGAAGCGAATACCTTTGGCGATTTCATCTCTCTCCGCATTCCATTCTGAAAACTTATATTCACTATCATCATAAATCTCTGATCCTTCCCCAATATCGCGGTAAAATTGATAGTCTCCTCTCTCATACAGTTGATTCTGCGGCTCATTATAAGTAATCATGTGTGCTCCCAAATCATCACCTTCCCCATCATTACCCTCATTGTCTCTAACATCAGTTGGACTCGTAAAATCTTCATATCCAGAATCACCCTTTTCATTTTCAAGCAAATCAGCTTCATAATCTACATCATCATCATCTTCACGTTCCTCTACCTCTTCTTCCTCTCCCACTTCCATTTTCTCTTCCTCTTCCTCTTTCACATGTGTTTCAAACTCATCAACATCTCTCTCAGGGTAGTAACTTGAAGAACCCATCTGAAAGTTATCCATGTCATGAAAATACTCATTTTGTATCGGCTCCTCTCGTGTTTCAAACTCATTAGAATGTACTTTATCAACAAAATTCATGACAACATACAACTGCAAGCTACTCATCCCACCTAATTGAGCAGAAACATCAAACATGACTTCCATACACATATCATCCTCGACTGGAAACGGAATGTAATTTGTAACCCCATAGCCGACCAGATGAGGATATCTACAAATAACTTTCAACTTAACATTGGTTCGATCTACCCCAATTTTCTTATATAACTTCTTAATCAATTTTTTGTAACTCCATCGAGTTTTTTATTTAAGTGCACATTTTGGCCCCTGTTCAAATTGAGTACCTTCAAACGGGTGTTCATCATTTCCTCCCCAGTAGCACATGAAAATAAGTGGAACTCCACTCATATTTACTCCTAAACAAATGAATTCGACTGTCAAAATCCTAATTTATTAACAATGCATATACAAAAAAAAACATCTAATAACTTTAAATTTAATTATATTAAACAAATTAAAACATATAAGAAAGATTAAAATATACCTTAAATGCATTAAATCTTCACTTAGAGAAATTTGTAATTTTTTTCAGCACTTGAGCACTTGGGGTATGAATGAAATGAGAGAGAACAAGAGAGCTGAAAATAATGAAAGGAAAGGAAAACGAGCTGTATATCTATCTGAACTGAAAACGTCACTTTTAATGACGTTTTTAGAATTTTCAAAAACCCTAAAGTGAAGTCGGTACTGCCAATGCCGACTTCACCTTTATGCTTAATCAGCCACTTAATTAACCAACCTCATCCCCTAAACCCTCATCTTACTGAGTCAACGGAGTAAAGCTAAAAATGGCACTGGTAGTGCCGTTTTCTACCTAAAAACGGTATTGCCAGTGCCGCTTTCATAAAAAGATGTTAGTTTGGTACATAGTTGAACTTAGGTGTTAGTTTGGTACATAAAAATTGAAAAGGCTATTATTTGAAAAAAAATTCTAGTATAGGTTACATTCTTAGGTATGGGTATAGGTAAATGAAGAATATATAAAGTGTAATGTCACATTTACAAAGTATCTCTATTTAACGATCTCACAACCAAACATCAGCTATGTTGTACATGTCCTTAGCTAGTTTATGAACCAACCGCGACAACCCCACATTGATGCTGCTATAAGGGTTATGCGGTATCTTAAAAATGCTCCTGGACAAGGCATTTTTTTTCATCTGACAACTCCCTTTCGCTGCGAGGCTACTGCGATGCAGATTGGACAGGCTGCCCCTTGACCCGTCGATCTACCATAGGCTAAAAAATGTTTCTTGGCCACTCCCCAATTTCATGGCGCTCCAAGAAACAATCAGTTGTTTCGTGTTCTTAAGCAGAAGCTGAATATCGATCCATGTCTACTGCTGCTAGGGAATTTGTTTGGCTTGTCCGCTTGGTGTCTGAATTTGGTGTACCTCATCTCGATCCAGTTACTCTCTTTTGTGACAACCATGCCCTTCTCTACATCGCTGCAAACCAAGTCTTCCATGAGCGGACGAAACACATTGAGATTGATTGCCACTTCATTCTCCAACATATTCAATCCAAGTTACTAGTCCCTCGGTCCATTTCATCGCATTCCCAGCTAGCCGACATCTTCATTAAAGCCATTGAACTCGATCAGTTCCATGATCTACTCTGCAAGTTGGGTATTTTGAATCTTCATGCGCCAACTTGAGGGGGAGTATTGAGAATGGTCTAGAAGCATATCTTTTATGTATGGTATATATTGCTGTAATATGTATAATGGTATCTAGGATCAATTAGTATCATTTTAGGCCATAGAATCAGGCTAACGATTAGTAGCTCATCTGTATAAAGCTTACCCTTACAATCAATACAAATCACTGTAAAGTTTTACCACAATTTCAATTACTAATGGTCTCTCCAAACCAAGGTTTCAGGCATTTCAGTCAAGCTGCGTTTACCATACGGATGTCTTGCTTGAGGGGGGTATGAGCCGAGATTTGTGTATATCCCCATTGGGATATCTAGGGTGGTTAATTTAGGATATGTATCATATTGCTTTTGGACAATTTGTAAATATCTTTCTCAATATTTGATAGGTAACTCAAAAATAGAATCCTAGTATACTAATTAATAACTAGGTTTAGGGTATGTATATATGTAGCACACGGCTTATGTGAAGAAGCAAGGAAATTTCTTCCCAATCTTCCTCTCCTTTCTCAAGTGGTATTTCTAGTCTCATAGAAAAATGGGATCATGAGTTGTGAGAACCTCTTCAGCTACTTTTGTAGTGGAAATCACGATTGTTGGAAAATACCAAGTCGTAAGGACATGAGAGGTCGTATTTGCAGGAGAGTTGCCATAAATAGTGACGAAGGGCTGAGTATTGAGCTGGTGTATGTTTCTTTCTACTAGAAATCGTGGAGGGACCGGTGGAAGAGTGTTTTTGCTAGGACTTTTGTGTTTGAAAGGAAGGAAGTATATGAGATGTAGGATTGCTATGTGAAGAACAAGGTTTGTCATTTCCATCTGTTTTTTATGTATTGAGCAAAAGTTTATTTATTTTTCTTATTTATTTTTTGGTGTTGCAACTCCATCAGATTTTTCCTTCTTCAAAGTGCCATGCAACCCACTCAAATCTATTGTATCTAATTTGGAAGTAGATGAGATGTAGGATTGATATGTGAAGAACATGGTCGATCTCGCCCAAACAACATTTATAACAAGGTGCAGTATTTAGGATTATATCTTGATTGCTTTTGAAACGCTACACACCTTGAAGATGAAGACTTGCGGTAAGTTCTGCTAAGTATCCATTAAAATTTACATGATCAAAGCTTAAAAGCGTACGGTATACGTATTGGATTGGAGGTTCTTTGAGGCTATGTTGCGAATGTTTGGTTTCTGGGACACTTGGATTTCTTGGATGATGTTGTGCATGCGATAATCGCAAATTCTTTCATTGTTAATGAGGAATTGCTTGACCAGTGATGTAATACTAATGTTTGACAAAGTCAAACATATTACTTATTTTTGTATTTTAATTAGTATTTTAGGATTTAGTTTACATTAGTTTCTATTTTATTTGTTATTTTCGTCATTATTTTTTGATAGGTCATTTAAAGTAGGTTTTAGAGTAGGATTAGGAGTTATTTTGCTATTTTTGAGTCCTATTATGTTACCATATAGGTTAGGGTTATTTCTAGAAGGTTTAGGAGTCTTTTTCAAGTTTATGGGCACTATAAAATAGGCCTAAGGTTGTATTCCGAAAATTAGACTTTGATTATTAATTCAAGAATTGCTTAGCAATTATTTATCTCTCTTTCACCTCCTTTATTTCTTTATTCAAGAATTTCGTTGAAATTCTTCTTGAGAATCCTTATTCCTTGCAGAATAATTGGTTTCGATCAATTATTTGCTACTATTCCGCTGCGTCTTTACATCAGTTGGTATCAGAAAAGGACGATCTTTGGACGATGGCTAACGATGGAGGAAACAACGAGGGCACACAAACCCTTCTTACTGCTATTAACCGTTTGTTGGAACAACAAGCATGTTTTGCGGAACAACAAACACATCTGTTGGAACAACAAGCAACGCAACATAATGAGCCTCTGACGGCGTTGGAGTGATTGGTAGTTAGCTGTAGTGGTGTTGTCAACCCCGGAAACTGAAACGGCGAGCGTGAGGAAGATCTCCGTTGCGTTGATCCGTACGGTAGGGTTCGTAATATTCGTGATGAGGATTTTGAGTCAATTGGGAAAAATCATAGCGTTGGACCCATTGATCAAAATCCTATTGTTTGTGTTGATGTGGATTTCAAAGGAGAAAAGGTTAGTAATAATTTTTTTTCCGAGGGTGGAGAGATTGCTCCAGAATCGAAATCCGATGAACCACTTTTTAAAGTGGTGGTGGAAGAAGAACGTGTGAACGAGTCCTTGGAAGTGCTTTCGGAGGAGCCACTTTTTGAAGTGGTGGTGACGGACGATTGTATAGATCAGTGCTTGGAAGAATTGTACGTGCCGCAGGAATTGAGGGATCCAAGTCCAGCTGTAGATACCCCGGGGGACCGCGGCTTGGCTAGAGCGGTGAATTATCCTAGGATGTCTAATTGATTTTAAGAGTCGCCTCCTATGTTTTAGAGGAACATAAGAAAAACCTAAAAAAAGCCAATTTTATAAACAAAACCAGAGATTCGGGAAAAAATGGGTTCGGGGGTTAGGTGACGGAGTGGGAAGTACATAAACACCAACTCCGCCCCGCTTACGCGGGTCTTGCTACTTTTGGTGTTCTAATGCATGAGAAAGTCCTTCGATTTATTAATATATGAGTGCTAACAATTACAATGAAAAGAAAGGGGAAATTTACAAAGGAAAATAAAAGAGAATTGGTTTATTTATTTAATGGTAAAGCTTACATGTCAAACTATTCTAAAAATTATGTTAAGAAAAGAATGGTAAATTAAAGTAGAGATTAAAATGTAGGGAGATAACCTTAACCAACTTTAATGTAGTAAAGTGGTCATTTGGTCATGTCCCAATTGATGGGGATTGCATACATTACTAAGACATGTAAAATAAGAGAAGAAGAATAAAGTACCTTAAGAAACAGGACATCAAACTTGGACTTGAAAATGGTGTTGTTGTAGAGAAATTGTTGTATAACAATTTGTGTAGAGTCTTGTTACTAAGAACTCTTGTTGGGAGAATTTATATATAGTTTAGTTGTAGATGGTAAAAGTTTTGTCTAAAAAGAGAGTCTTTTTTTTTAAGATAGAAGGAGGGGGTTTTTATAGGTAAAAATAGGAGGGAAATGTTTGGAGGGAAAATATGATCATCCATGTGAAATGGAATTGACCAATAAAAAATAAGATAAATAAAATAATAAATAAAAGAGAATAAAAGAAATAAAGATAAAATCATTTGTTTTTGGGAAAAGGCTAGAATAAAGGATTTGGGAGTTACAAAATAAGGGGGGATGAATGTGGATGTAAAAAGAGTGTTTATTGTGATCAAGAAAGGATGTTGTAAATAAGAAAAGGGAGGGAAAAATGGTGCAATCCGTTACTGCCATATCGGGAGGCGCGCGCTTCCGTCTTTTGGGGCGAGAGGCACGCGCGGGCCGTGGACAGTATCAGAGGCGCCCGCGTCTGAGAAAGACAGAATGACTCTAAAATTAATTTTGTTATGCAGTTTAGTCCAAAACTAAAGGAATCAATTAGGAACTTAACCGAAGTAACAGAAATTAACAAAAACAAGTTAAATAAAAATACTATGTATGCAATCGGGGTGAGAGGTCCAAGGCGGTGTCTACAGAGCCCCTCGGCGACGTGGATTGCAAAGCAAAACGCGTCGACAAAAGAAAGACAACCGCCGAGGACATCGACAAGAGAAAACAAAGACTCGATAAAGCAGGAATTTGAAATTGCGAGAGATAGAGGTGCGCTCCCTGTGTGAGCGACTTTTGCTAATAAAATGGGTTCGGTGGCACGAAGCGGCCCACCATGGCCGATAGCGGGATCTGGGGATCCGTTTGCTGAAAGCGGGACCTGTTTGCTGATAGCGAGATCCGTTTGCTGAAAGCGGTATCCATTTGCTGATGGCGGGATCCGTTTGCTGGAAGCGGAATCCGTTTGCTAATGGTGGGATCCGTTTGCTGGAAGCGGGATCCGTTTGCTAATGGTGGGGTCCGTTTGCTGCTGGAAGCGGGACCTGTTTGCTGATAGCGAGATCTGTTTGCTGATGGCGGGATCCGTTTGCTGGAAGCGGGATCCGTTTGCTAATTGCGGGATCTGTTTGCTGGAAGCGGGATCCGTTTGCTGATGCGGGATCCGTTTGCTGGATGCGGGATCCGTTTGCTGGATGCGGGATCCGTTTGCTGGAAGCGGGATCTGTTTGCTGGAAGCGGGATCCGTTTGCTGATGCGGGATCCGTTTGTTGAAGTGGGATCCGTTTGCTGGAAGCGGGATCCGTTTGCTGATTGCGGGATCTGTTTGCTGGAAGCGGGTTCTGTTTGCTGAAGCGGGATCCGTTTACTGATGCGGGATCCGTTTGCTGATGCAGGATATGTTTGCGGATGGTGGGAACCGAGGCTCTGTCTGCCTATATGTGATATTGTTGTGTTGCTTGATGAAAAGGTGGTGATTTTGCGGCTCACCATGGACCGAGTTGTTGTCATTGAACTGTAATTGTTTGACTCTGTGGGATGCAGGCATAGTTGACGGCGGATCACTTTCTGCTGGGGATGAAGTGCCTTGAGTTACAGATGCTATTGACTTTGTGGTGGTACCTGTTAACTGTGTGCTTTGCAGGTATATGTTCTTGTGACATGTATGAGATGTGAAATGGTAGTTATGAGAGAAATTGTGCTTGTGGTGTGAGGTGATTTGAAGGCAGTTTTGCATGAGAGAGAATTTTTGTAAGAATGGAGAAAGTGATTTTGAGTGCGGTGTGATTTGAGGAAAGCCTCGGATGTATTCATACCTTCACTTACCATTGCTGTTGGATGGATTAGTGTTGTGGTGGTGGATGCCTTGATGCTTTTGATGAAGAATGTCCATGCTTTGGATGGAGAATGATGATGTTGGTGATGATGAATTGTTTTTGCCTTTGATGGAGTGTTGGTGAGATGGTATTCTGGGTGATGGGTTGGTCGTGCCAAAAGGCTGCCTACGTATCCCTTTAAGAGAATCAGATCAGCGTAGTTCAAGGATGATGGAGAATGCTGGGGGAGAATGCTAGGAGCAAAGCAAAAAGGAAACACATAATTTTGCGCAAGAAAAGAAAAAAGAAAATAAAATCTTTTTTTCAAAAAAAAAATTAGAAAGAAAAGAATATGCACACACGTGAGAAAAAGATTTTTTTTAGTTCGTGGGTGAACCATTTTAACCATTGTGTGTTTGTAAAGCCAACCCAAGATCAAGTCATGTTCAATCGAAGTCCGGATTGCCTTGCTTGAATTCTGCCGTCGTTGCCGTTGTGTCCAACGAAAAGTGATTTCTAGCCCTAAGAGATGTGTCAGTTATGGGGCTCCAAAAGACATTCGATGCTGAGATAAGGGGTTGCTGGTTGTAAAGCCCCTAGAATGCCTTTGATGCCAAACTATGAGAGACTTGCATAGCCCCAAGATGAATCGACTCTTGACCTTTTCAAATAAATCGCCTTTTGCTGTTGACGTGAGCAAGCTCCAAGAGAAGGTCATTGATACCAAGCTTCGAGAGATTACTAAGCCCCAAGTGTCGTGGGCTTGCTGTTTGCGAGCTTGTAGATGGCGGGATATGAAGACCTTTCGGTGTGAAGCTCCAACTTATCTTGGCATTGTATTGAGAGCAGATGCACCATTGAGTAGAACTCATGAAAGTGATCTTCCTCTTGTTTGGAGATGAATGGCCCCTTTTTTTGTGGTTGGTACCCAAGTGGCGGAGGGTCCATGTTGAAAATGCAGTAGAATCTTCGGGAAATGTCTCGTGGGAGATGGTGATGTTGTTGCGGATGATAGGGTTTTGACATGATAAAGTCTCAAACGGTACGTTTGCTTGAGTCTTCTTGAGTCGGAATAATAACGGATCTTCAGATGCAGCCTGTGCTTTTGATCTTGGAGAAGGGGGTGCAGTACTTGCAGAAACATTGGGATTGGCCGAGGCATTTCCCTCTATAACCCAGTCACGTGAGTTTAGCATATTGAATCTTTTTCCTTTTCTCTAAGACTTACTTCATAATCTCGCTGAAAGTTCTAACAAAAATCATCACATTCATTCATAACATTGGAGCCCTTATTCAAAGTCGTGGGAGATGGTGATGTTGTTGTGGAAGATAAGGCCTTGGCGTGAGAAAATCTCAAACGGTATGTTTGCTTGAGTCTTCTTGAGTTGAACTAATAACGGATCTTCGGGTGCAGCCTGTGCTTTTGATCTTGGAGAAGGGGGTGCAGTACTTGCAGAAACATTGGGATTGGCCGTAACTCTGGTCGAGTTATCATATTGGCATTTCCTTGAATCCTTTTCCTTTTCTCTAAGACTTCCTTCATGATCTCGTTGTAAGTTCTAACAAAAATCATCAAATTCATTCATAACATCGGAGCCCTCATTTAAAACCAAGAGACCTTTGACTTGAAGTGTTGGGAGACCCTTGAAGCTTGATCTCTTTCATATAAGACTTCTCCACATTGCATTGCTTGAGCATTGTTGTCCCAAAAGACTGTCAGTTACGAAACCCCAATATTGCCCTTTGCTTGTATCACTGTAATGCCGTAGCCCAAAAGATTGTATATTGCGAAGCCCCTTGAGACCTTCGGTGCCGAATTGAGGAAACTTCCAATGTTGCATATGACTCCGCCGGGGACACTGAAGTGAATTTCTTCTTGCCGAGGGAGCCTTTAAAACTTGATCGTACCCCCTAGAGTGACACCATTGATTAGGAGTGGAATGATAAGGGCCTATCCTTGATCGGGGGAACAAGTATGAGCATGCATGACAAGAAGGTTCTTCTCGACATTCCTTTTGAGAGACTTTGAGGATAGTCTCACACATCTTTCTTGAGCGTATCCCTAGGGCTCATTAACTGTCAAATGAAGCAAGAGAAGTTTTCTTTCTTGAGTCACATAGCCCCTAGGGTGTCATTACTTGTTGAGAAAAACAAGAGACTCGTCCTCGTGTAGGGGAAAAAACACAAGGGGACATGGCAAGAGCTACTCAATTCTCGGGAGTCTTTCGGCATACTTTAGAGGGACATGCTTGTAGAAGCTTGAATTACATATTGCTGCCCAAACCAACTGACTAGCTGGGGATTATTTTGTTCAACCTCGTACCCCTTCAATGATAGGCTCGTTCTCGGACGGATCTTGGTTACCACGGGCTTTCTTTCACATGAGCCCAAAGATGCACATTGCAAGAACAATCTTTCCAATAACCCAAAATGACCTTTGATGGTTCCATATCTCGTCAAGCCTTTTGCAAGTCCAAAGTTGGCTTGGTGGGGATTGACATGCTGAGGAGACCCAATGTAGAACTTGTGCAGTTGTCTTCTTTAGAGGCCGGAGATCTCCATTTCTCTTTCCCTTCTCTCTCTCACTCTCTCATTTTTTTTATGACGCACCATGTTTTTTGCCTAGACCTCCCTTTCGGGTTTTCAATCTAGCGGGCATCTATTTTGCGTCTTCATTTTGACTCGATTAATGAGGAAGTGTGCATTGACTCTAGCGGAGGATGAGAGACATGTGGTTTTGCGGTGAAGACCACTTGTCACTAAAGATGAGTGACATTGACTCGACTAGGGAAGTGTCCCTAGTATTGACATCATGTATGTATAGATTTTTTTGAATGACTCACGAAGGAAAGTAAGTCATTAAGAGAGAAGAGAAAGAAAGCCCCAGTTTGATTGCAAGAAACTGGGAGTATCGCAAAAAGAAGAGAAACCCCTAGACTCGACAAGGAACGGAAAGCGATTCCAAATCTAAGAAAGTTGTTCAATCTTTTGGTGATTAATTCATTGTCAATGACAAGTTCGAGAGGAAGGCCGATCACCATAACGCGCTAGGGTTAAACATATCTTCTTTCTTGCATGAAACCGGACCCGAAGGTTGCCTACGTTCCTCCAGTGAAGACGCTCAGGTCACCGTAGTTCTTGTGGATGCTCCATTCGTCGAGATGGTTGTTGCTTCGTCCTTCATCGGTGGAATGATGTTGATCTTGTACTTCTTTGATTGAGGGGGATTTTTTTTTATTTTTTTTTTGTGCTCTAACTTTTGCCTAGGCTGATTTGAGGATTTCAACCTAGCGAGCTCATTTTTTTTTTTATATCCCCTTTTGAAAACTTTGCTTCATGATTGTTGCTCCACCTTTCTTTGTCTTGATTTCGTCGTTGTTGATGTCTTTGTTGTTGATACCGTCGTCGATGTTTAGCCTCTAGGCGTTCAAGTGATAGCCTTCGTTCTAAAACGTGTTTAGACATCTTTTCATCATTTTGTCAAGAATTAAATTGAACAACTTGGAAGAGTGTATGAGGACAAGAATGATTTTTTATTTGATGACTCAATGGACTCGAACATAGGACGAGAGAAAACATTAATTCACACTTAAGAGGACTTTTGACTCTTTTTTTATTTTTTTATTCCTACTACTAAGTAGAGAAAGAGAAACGGAGATTGCTGTTGTAGTCCCCATTGTCGTTGTAGCCTTCCTTGCGGTATGATCTCTTGTTGAGACCCTATTTCAAATCTGAGCCCTTTCCTTGTTGAGTTCTTGCATGTTCTCACTCTCTAACTGTTGTTCTTCAACCACGGTAAACTCACCATTGTCAATCAAGTCTTGGACGATGTTGCGGATGGAGAAGCAATCCTCGGTGAGGTGACCGCTGCATAGGTGATAGTCACACCACTTGTGGTGGGCATGGTTACGACGCAATGGTTGTGGTTGCTTGTACCCTTGGAGAGGAGAAATTTTTCCCTTTGCTTTAAGATATTTATAGGCCTTGGTGACAGTCATGCCTTGGAGGGGAGTGTACACACGGTCGTTGGTAGAGCCTTTGTGACTCTTGAGAGGCGAGCCACTTGAACATGACTTTATCGTTGACCTTTACCTTATTGTTGGTGAACTCTTGCAAACGAGCCTTAAGTTCGGACATTTCTTCCTCATGAATTCTCCTCTCGAGATCAAGACGGTCTTGCCACAAATCATCCTTGCGGCGGGCATCCTCGACAAGTCTATCCATTTGTTCCCCCATGTCTCTTATTATGTTGAAGAGCCTTTCGTTGGACACGGAAGCATTCTAACCCTTATTGTTGTTGCCGCTTGAAGCCATTGGACCTTTGGAGAGAACACGATTGATCTTAGGTTGGCCCCACAAATACCTTTTGAATCAAATGATTTAACCCACGAACAAGAGAAAAGACTCAAACCACAAAGAAAAATGACTCTTTATTTATTTATTTTTTATTTACAAAAGTCGGAAGGACGTAGTCCTTTTTGGGGTTTCTAAGAAAAGATAATGGAATCGTCACACTAGTATATAGACCTTCTCGCGGTCCCATATACTCATCGGATTCCACCACGCTTGTGATTCCTACATGTGACGGGATTAAACTAAATTAATGTCATTAAGCATACATGCGGGGACGGATTTTTTATTTTCGTCCATAATAACCACTTTGGGGATGAATTTTTATTTCGTCCATGACAACCGTTTGTTCCTCTTGGAAACGGCATCTATGATTTGATGACATTAGTTTAGGGAAATCTCGGTACATGAAAACCGACTTGGTCACGGAGTGTTAGAACCTAAACTAAGAATTGTGTGGCTTGTGCTCGGCTAAAGAGAGGCTTAAAGGTCACCCCGGCATGTAGTCGTGAACTACGCCACGGGCTGAGGTTTACCGCTTCGGAAGAGTCAAGGTCGAGTGGAGCTTGAAACTTCCTAGGACGGGCCTCGACGGGTTTGGGGTTGGACTTGTGCGACTCGATTGTGAGCAATTAATAAGAATTTGTGCATGTAGTGTGAGGTCAAGCCAAGTGACAATTTTTTTTTTTAAAGAAAATGAAAGCAAATAAGCACATAATTTACAACTTTCGAATCACCCGTGTGACCGATAAAAATAAACAAAAAGTAAAATTGTTCATGTTTAGGCTCGGTGCCCACACTGTCATTATGTTCTGTTTCTGTGCACCGCTTCTGTTCTGGGAACCGAATGATGTTCTGTGAATTTATCCAGAAGTGCGCGCCTCAGAGTATTGATATGGGAAGCGCGCGCAGTGCGCCATGAAGATTGGAGGCACGCGCATCTTGGGTACCTGTCAGAATTTCAGAAACTGTGGACTCAGGGGATTGCCCTGGTCCCAAATCATGTAACTTTCCCCTGCAGAAACTGTTAGCACAGAAACATGAAATTCGAAGAACAAAATGAGAGGCGGGCGATTCTGGTAGAAGGGGTCGGACGCGCGCGCTTTAGGCCAAGAAGGCCAGAAGCGCGCGCTTCCCACCCTTTTTACCAGAATGCCCATAAAACAAAAATTAGAACACCAAAAGCAGAAAATGCAAGTTTAACCCTCAGTATCCCCAGCAGAGTCGCCACTGTAGATACCCCGGGGGACCGCGGCTTGGCTAGAGCGGTGAATTATCCTAGGATGTTTAATTGATTTTAAGAGTCGCCACCTATGTTTTAGAGGAACATAAGAAAAACCTAAAAAAAAACCAATTTTATATACAAAACCAGATATTCGGGAAAAAATGGGTTCGGGGGTTAGGTGGCGGAGTGGGAAGTACTTAAACACCCATTCCGCCCCGCTTACGCGGGTCTTGCTACTTTTGGTGTTCTAATGCATGAGAAAGTCCTTCGATTTATTAATATACGAGTGCTAACAATTACAATGAAAAGAAAGGGGAAATTTACAAATGAAAATAAAAGAGAATTGTTTTATTTATTTAATGGTAAAGATTACATGTCAAACTATTCTAACAATTATGTTAAGAAAAGAATGGTAAATTGAAGTATAGATTAAAATGTAGGGAGATAACCTTAACCAACTTTAATGTAGTAAAGTGGTCATTTGGTCATTTCCCAATTGATGGGGATTGCATACATTACTAAGACATGTAAAATAAGAGAAGAAGAATAAATTACCTTAAGAAAGAGGACTTCAAACTTGGACTTGAAAATGGTGTTGTTGTAGAGAAATTGTTGTAGAACAATTTATGTAGAGTCTTGTTACTAAGAACTCTTGTTGGGAGAATTTATGTATAGTGTAGTTGTAGATGATAAAAGTTTTGTCCAAAAAGAGAGTCATTTTCTAAGGTAGAAGGAGGGGGTTTTTATAGGTAAAAATAGGAGGGAAATGTTTGGAGGGAAAAGATAATCATCCATGTGAAATGGAATTGACCAATCAAAAATAAGATAAATAAAATAATAAATAAAAGAGAATAAAAGAAATAAAGATAAAATCATTTGTTTTTGGGAAAAGTCTAGAATAAAGGATTTGGGAGTTACAAAATAAGGGGGGATGAATGTGGATGTAAAAAGAGTGTTTTTTGTGATCAAGAAAGGATGTTGTAAATAAGAAAAGGGAGGGAAAAATGGTGCAATCCGTTATTGCCATATCGGGAGGCGCGCGCTTCCGGCTTTTGGGGCGAGAGGCGCGTGCGGGCCGTGAACAGTATCGGAGGCGCCCGC
The DNA here is from genome assembly GCA_026119855.1 of Campanula takesimana. Taxonomy (NCBI): domain Eukaryota; kingdom Viridiplantae; phylum Streptophyta; class Magnoliopsida; order Asterales; family Campanulaceae; genus Campanula; species Campanula takesimana. Next base: position 242,190 of record JAOWBW010001223.1, on the reverse strand, counting down.
GTCTGAGAAAGACAGAATGACAGAATGACTCTAAAATTAATTCTGTTATACAGTTTAGTCCAAAACTAACAGAATCAGTTAGGAAATTAACTGAAGTAACAAAAATTAACATAAACAAGTTAAATAAAAATACTATGTATGCAATCGGGGTGAGAGGTCCAAGGCGGGGTGTCTACACCAGCACAACTCCGTCCGACCGAAAGCTAGGATGCGACCATACCAGGTGTTGAGGTCCGGCCGAACTCGACAACAGACCCGACCGGACCATATGGCAAGGTCCGGCCGCACCCAGGTAACGACACGCCTGGACCAAGAGGTATGATCCGACCGCTCCCGAACATACACCCGCCCGGACCAAGTGTGTTTAGGCCGCTGCTTCAAGGGGTACCAGATTTCTTGATGCTTGGAAAGGAAGGTGTTTATTCTAAATATTTTTTCAAGTGGAGCGGAAGACTTCAAGTTGCAAGAACGAACTCGAGGACGAGTTCTTTTGAAGTGGTGGTGTATGATGTAATACGAATGTTTGACAAAGTCAAACATATTACTTATTTTTGTATTTTAATTAGTATTTTAGGATTTAGTTTACATTAGTTTCTATTTTATTTGTTATTTTCGTCATTATTTTTGATAGGTCATTTAAAGTAGGTTTTAGAGAAGGATTATGAGTTATTTTTCTATTTTTGAGTCCTATTATGTTACCATATAGGTTAGGGTTATTTCTAGAAGGTTTAAGAGTCTTTTTCAAGTTTTATGGGCACTATAAAATAGGCTTAAGGTTGTATTCCGAAAATTTGACTTTGATTATTAATTCAAGAATTGCTTAGCAATTATTTATCCTTCTTTCACCTCCTTTATTTCTTTATTCAAGAATTTCGTTAAAATTCTTCTTGGGAATCCTTATTCCTTGCAGAATAATTGGTTTCGATCAATTATTAGTTACTATTCCGCTGCGTCTTTACACCAACCAGTTATTTCTGTGCGAGCTTTATGACAGGGAGATCCACTCTTTACCTATCTCTTGAACTTTTTGCTATATTTTTACCAGAATCTCTCACATTATTGCTTCAGAGAGACAATTATCATAGATTTTTAGATTTTTTGCTTATGAGAGTTGATTAAAAGAGTTTTTTTCTTTAATAGACTACTATCAAAGCATTTAATAGTTGGCTCTAAAAAAGGGCTTAAATTTTTACGTGAAGTGCTAATGTTCGAGTGCTGGAAAATTTGCGGAAGCGCATAATCTAATAGCAACGTGGGTATTTTTGATCTAAGAATGGGAAAATGCATCCCCTTCTTATTAAAGCGTTGATTTATCTTAACAAATGTAATTGTAGTTCCTTCACAAAAGTGATAGTACATTGTACCGAGTGGTCGATTGGCCTTTACAAAATAGATCATTTATCTTCAACAAAGCTACATACTTCCAAAACAATCTGATATGAATAAAAAGAAGTGAATTATCTTCTTCATTAGCCATTTATTTTTCTTCTTATTGTACATTAACATGAAAAAAAGCTTGTCGCAACTAGACATAGAGGAGTTTTCTTGTGCATGGTAAGACCAGGGATCACATCAGTGTCTCTCTTCTTCCTTCATCCCGTCCGCTAATTTCCAATCAAATCCATAAAGAAGGTTAGCAAGTATAAGCTCCGTCATAACAACACCAATGTCAATCCCAGGACATTTTCTCCGTCCCGCACCAAATGGCAGTAACTTGTAATTGTCAAGGATTAGAGAAAGAGATAGTCGGAGCCAATCATACATGGAGAGAGATAATTGATATGAGAGACTCAAATAATATTGTATGAAAGACTCAATTTATTAATGAACAATATGTTACATATTTATAGGGTTACATGGAACATTCTAGACTAATCTAACTTGGTCAACAAGATATAAATCTCCTAATTGATATACACAATCTCTAATATTGGTAAGTAATATCTAAGAGATATTTACAATATATTCTTGGAATATACAATATTCCTAATATGCCCCCGCAAGATGGACGTCCGGAGGGAAAGACCAATCTTGGAAAGCGATGATCAATAATACTTGAGTCTTTGGCAGTTTTACGTCGCGAGACGGTCTTTGGCACTTTTACGTCGCGAGACGGTCTTTGGCACTTTTACGTCGCGAGACGGACTTTGGCACTTTTACGTCGCGAGACGGTCTTTGGCACTTTTACGTCGCGAGACGGACTTTGGCACTTTTACGTCGCGAGACGGACTTTGGCAGGTTTTTGGTAGCCGGACAAAAGGGATTAGGGAAAAAAAAAAAAGAGACGAATATTGGGTATTGGGTTGGGGAAGATGGCAGAAAAAAAAAATGGTTGAGCGGAATGGAGAGGTTAGAGGGGCTGGTGGGGTTGTACTATTGGGTTGACTGGGTAGTGGTGGGGTAGTCAAACAAGAAAAAAAAAGGTTTGGGTTTTGGTTAGGAAACACTGAGTATGAGGAAAATATGCTTGAATCAGTTTGACCTTATAAAAAGGGGTTTTATGGGGAAAAGGTGGCATAAAAAAAAGAAAGGAGAAAAAAAGGTATTTGTGAAGGGGGTATCATACTATCATGGCAGTGGTCAGAGCGAAGTTGGTGTTGTTGGGATGAAGGAGAGGCCACGGCAGTAAGAGAAAGAGGTTTTCTTTTTTTTTTTTTTTTTTTTTAATGATGATGTCTGAATTGAGGGTGGGTTGGGTGGAACTTTGGAGGGTGGCACCTTAATATTGGTTCGGGTAGGAGGAATGCCCGAGGAAGACCTTCTCAGTTGATTGATTGTAGTGTAAAAAAGAAAAAAGAAAAAAGATGACGCGGAAGCAAGTTGGAGGGTTTGTGGGATTTTGACGGAGAAGTCCTATTATGGATCATGGCTCTGATACCATGTCAAGGATTAGAGAAAGAGATAGTCGGATCCAATCATACATGGAGAGAGATAATTGATATGAGAGACTCAAATAATATTGTATGAAATACTCAATTTATTAATGAACAATATGTTACATATTTATAGGGTTACATGGAACATTCTAGACTAATCTAACTTGGTCAACAAGATATAAATCTCCTAATTGATATACACAATCTCTAACATTGGTAAGTAATATCTAAGAGATATTTACAATATATTCTTGGAATATACAATATTCCTAATAGTAATCTTGACCTTTAAAATCAAACAGAATTACCAATTAACCGCTCCGGCAAGAACTTTTCCGGGTCAACAAATGCTTCCGGGTCACGCCCAATCACCCACGCGTTAATGAAAGCTAGTGTTTTTGCAGGAATTTCGAATCCTTGCACAACACAGTTGTGCGTTGTTTCGCGTAATAGCAATGGAGCTGGAGTGTACAATCGCATCGTCTCTTTTACAACAACCCTAAGGAAAGGGAGATTTGATAGATCATTTTCGGTAACAAACCCCTTTCTGCCTACTAATTCTCTAACTTTGTGTTGGGCTTTCCTCATGACTGTGGGTTTTGTAAGTGTGGCAATTTTGGTGCACACGTTATTTTTTATTAGTCTAAATATTTATTTTTAGGATTTATGTCTTTCTTTATTTTAGGATAGTTTTGTAAATATATTTTATATTTTATTTTACTAACATATTAATTAGTTTTCTAGTTTTGTGTATCTTTTAATTATTTTGTAGATATCTCTTATTTGAATTATGAAGCTACAAGTTAGGAAAAGATGGAGAGTATCTTTTGGAGGATTTATCTCAAAGACTCACAAGAATTCAAATGACATCTCTTCACACGTTTGGACTCATCATGTATAAAAGAAGAGACTGACTTCTTCATCAAATACACTTTTTCAATACAAAAATTCTATAGTATAGTTTTGAGATTATTTTAGTGAGGTCTTTTTTGTGAGACAAGTTCTTCTTGAACTTGTTTTTGGTTTTTAGTGTTTTAGTCTTTGGTAGCTTCTCTTGATTTTCTTTTAGTATCGTAATTGATCTTAAACGTTTAATAAAGAGAAGTTTTTGTTGTCTACAACATATTGCTGTAGATGTGTTAAATAATTCGTGTTTGATGTCAATTCCGCTGCAAAATCTGTTTGGTATAGTTCCTGGTATAACTAAATCAGTATCTACACTGCGTCTCTGTTCTTTATTTTTCTAACTATCCTAGATATCAAAACTTTTAATTGGTATCAGAGCCTACACTCGATTACACTGAGTGTGATCCAGAAAGGATAGTCATTATGGATAGTTTTTCGAGTCAGTATCGTCCGCCTGTCTTAGACGGTACGAATTACTCATTGTGGAAATCTAAGATGCGTCTTTACATCAAAGCAATTGATGAGAGGGCGTGGCTATGTATTATTGTCCCATGGTCGCCTCCTAAGGTTGAAAGCAAGGCTGCTGAGGGTGGATCCTCTAGCGAAATAGTCTATACTTACAAACCTGAGAAAGACTGGACAACTGAAGAAATAACCCTAGCAAATTATAACTCCAAAGCTTTGGGTGCCATATCAAGTCATGTTGATGAGGACATGTACCGATTGGTTACCAATCAAATCATTGCAAAAGTTGCTTGGGACATCCTTCAAGCTCATTGTGAAGGAGATGAAAGTGTTAAAGGCACCAGATTGAGAATACTCATGACTAAGTTTGAGAACTTGAGAATGTCTGAGACTGAGAATATCAAAAGCTATTCAGCTAAGATTAAAGATATCTCAAATGAGTGTCTCTCTCTTGGTGAACCTATATCTAATGCTAGGTTAGTGAGTAAAATGCTTAGGACTGTTACTGAAAAATTTAACATAAAGATTGCTGCTGTTGAGGAAGCCCATGATACTGCTACCATGAGTTACAATAAACTGGTGGGTATTCTAACCATGTTCGAAATGAACTTGGCTATACAACAGCAACATAAGGCTGAGTGTGTTGTTATTGCTAATGCTAATTCCAATACCCCTAAAGTTTCTAAAGAAATAATAGAAATCTCTAAAGAAATTGATAAATCGAATTTGGATACAAAAGATTTGGCCCTTCTCACAAAAAAATTCACATCTTTTTTAAATACTAAAAGGAACAATAAAACTCTTTTAGTAAGCCAAAATAGTTCTGAAATTTTTGAGGGGGATACTGGAAGTATTTTTAAAAAACCTGGTATTATCAACAACAAGAAACTTGATTCTGTTTAATGTAGAGCCTGTAAAGGCTTTGGTCATTATGTGAATGAGTGTGCCAACACTCTGAGGAAAAAGGGGATGAGCCTTTGTGCGACACTAAGTGACAGTGAGGATGATGATGAGACTGTATTGCTTGCAGAAATTGATATTTCATCTCACAATCACGAACATCAGTCTGATATAGCCTCGGATGTAGGCACACTGGAAACTACATTCTCTGACTCTGGATTTATTTGCTTTAATTCTTTGATTACCAACAAACCAGAGGATCAAGAGGAGAGTAGTGGTAATTTTGAAGAACTCCAAGAAGCTTACGCTGATCTTTTCGCTGATTGGCAAAAACGGGTTGAAAACTTGGTGTTTTTGAAAAGGTCAATGAGAAACTCTCGACTGAAATTACTACTTTGAAATCTGAACTTGAGAGAGTTTCCATTGAGAATGATAATCAAAAGGATTCCATAGCCAAACTCGAGGTTATGATCACCAAGCGTGATCTTGAACTCGAGAAAGCTAAATCTGATCTTGAAAAAGCCAATGATACTTTCACCAAGTTAAACATCGGTAAAGCTAAACTTGAAGAGGTTTTAAACATCGGTAGTCATTCTAAAACTGGTATTGGCTATGGATCCAATTTTGTGAAAGAAGGTGAACAGATGTCGGAATCAAAGTCTTTTAGAAAGTTAGAGTCTAGACCTAGGAGAAGGAAATATGTGTGTCACTACTGCTTTGCTCCTGGTCATATTCGACCCTTTTGTTACCAAAGAATCCATGACTTAGAAGAATCTGGCTCTCCAATGGGTGCTAAAGTGTACTCACACCGAAGCCCACATCGCCAAAAATCTGGGCGATTTGTGTGGGTTGAGAAGAAGAATGAGGAGTGTAAGGTTGTTTTCACTTCACCGGAGAGCTGTGTGTTTAGCTCTTGGTATTTGGATAGTGGGTGCTCAAGGCACATGACAGGGACACCTGAGTTCTTGTCGGACTATTCCTATTCCCTTGTTGATGGGGGAAATGTGAAATATGGAGGAGGTGGTCAAGGTAAGATCGTTGGTAAAGGAACATTGAGTGTTAAGGGTCTACCTAATCTCCATAATGTTGTTCATGTTGAAGGTCTTAAGGTAAATCTCATAAGCATTAGTCATTTGTGTGACGATGATATGCATGTGAGATTTGATAAGCAAGTGTGTGAGGTTTTTGATAAAATGGGCAATTGTGTCTTTAAAAGATTTAAGACTTCTAACAATTGTTATAAGTTTTGTGATGTTACAGGTTGTGTTGAAGAGCTGGAGCCCTCCAATGACGAAACTGAACAGGAAACAACACCAGAGAGTGCAAAACAGTCCGATGTTGCCCCCGATGTGACTACACTGCAGACTACATTAGCAGAAAATGTTCCCTGTTCAGGTTCAGCGGTATCCTCCAGCAGCTCAGACTTTATAGAATCAGGCTTGAAATGGTCCAGCAGTAGTGCCTCTGAAATACAAGAAGTACATCCCATTGTGCATGTTTTTGGGGATGTTTGTGAAAAATTAAGGATTGGACAAAAGACAAGGGTGAACCACCTTGATGTGGTAGGGATGAAATGCATGAAAGTCAGAGGCTATAAGGTAACAAGTAATTTCTTTCGGTCACATAAGAGTTCTTTAACCTTTTTGATGAGTCAAATGGTTAAAAATTTTGGGTTGCAAAGTAAAGTTTTAAATGTGTCTTGGGTCAATTTAGATGCTATTTATATCTCAAAAAATCATGCTCAATACTCTTGTATTAAACATGTTGACATTAAACATCATTTTATTCGAGATATTGTTGAGCAGAAAATTATAAGCCTACAACCAATAAGGACAGAAAATCAGTTGGCTGACATCTTCACTAAGGCCCTAGACTTTCAGAGATTTTCTACACTTAGGGAATCTCTCGGACTTTGCATCATTTGATGGTGTGATCCCCTGCATGATCACACCATGTGTCACACTTGTATACTTGTTAACAAAAAATATAAATAAAAAAAATAAAAAAAAATTGCATTGTATTTATTTTTGCACTGTGCATCTCAGAGTGATCACTTGAGTCACTCCCTTGACTTGACTGGTCCTTGAACTGTGAACACTCCCTATGGTTACTATGGCAAAAGCCTTCAATTTATCTCTCAGTGGGTGTATTCTTGAGAAACAGCTACTCCGCCATTGTATGCAGCCAATCCAAATGTGATCAAACGAACTCAACACAAAAGTTTGATTCGAATTTGAGAAGACCATTTGAAAGAGAAAGGGCTATCTTTGGATTTAATGTAGAGTGAAAGCTACCCACAAATCTTTACCCACATTTAAAAAAGGGGTGGGCACATTCTAGAGGCTGAGCAGATTTGGAGAAAAGTTCATTGAAGTTCTTGGATAGGTTGAGTCCCCGGGTGTGATTTCATCCCATGTCACACAAATCTGAGTTGTACACTTCACTTGCATATTTTTCTCTTTATTTTTTTATATTTATTGAGTCATCCCCACCATAGTGCTAATGTCCCCCAACTAATTTTGTGTTGTTCTTGGTAAACTCTGTAAATAAATTTATGCTCAAAAAAATCTTTCATAAATAAATGTCTAGTGGCATGTTTCTAAGGAGAGTATTTATTTTGGATTTTTTATGCTATCAATGGTAGTTGAATTTTCTCAAGATTTTAGTTATAACTTTTCTTTGTCCTCCATAATTTTTATCATTTGATAAATTTGAAATGTTGAAGATTCTCTTGTGTCCTGGAAGCATAGATCCTCTTGTGCATGTGTTGTTCACCTCTGTTTCTCCAGCAATTTTTCCCTAATCGAGTCCAGCTGACGATGTGTCCCTCGATGTAGCCACATCATGTCCCACATCAGTCGTATTTCCGTCGTAACAACTTTTTGCGAAATTGATAATCTCGCATTCTGGTCAAAAAGGGGGAGAAAAGTTGGATAGTTTGGTTTCATTTGGTACTAAAGTTTATCTTGGTACTTTGATATTTTTTTTGACAATTTTTGGCAGGTACAATTCTCAACAAGGAATATCTCATTGCCATTTTTTTGTGTCAATATTGAATTCAGGGGGAGTTTTTATTTTGGTCGCTTAATAATCATAACATTTTTGTTTTGACCAGAAAGCCATAAATCAGGGGGAGATTGTAAGTGTGGCAATTTTGGTGCACACGTTATTTTTTATTAGTCTAAATATTTATTTTTAGGATTTATGTCTTTCTTTATTTTAGGATAGTTTTGTAAATATATTTTATATTTTATTTTACTAACATATTAATTAGTTTTCTAGTTTTGTGTATCTTTTAATTATTTTGTAGATATCTCTTATTTGAATTATGAAGCTACAAGTTAGGAAAAGATGGAGAGTATCTTTTGGAGGATTTATCTCAAAGACTCACAAGAATTCAAATGACATCTCTTCACACGTTTGGACTCATCATGTATAAAAGAAGAGACTGACTTCTTCATCAAATACACTTTTTCAATACAAAAATTCTATAGTATAGTTTTGAGATTATTTTAGTGAGGTCTTTTTTGTGAGACAAGTTCTTCTTGAACTTGTTTTTGGTTTTTAGTGTTTTAGTCTTTGGTAGCTTCTCTTGATTTTCTTTTAGTATCGTAATTGATCTTAAACGTTTAATAAAGAGAAGTTTTTGTTGTCTACAACATATTGCTGTAGATGTGTTAAATAATTCGTGTTTGATGTCAATTCCGCTGCAAAATCTGTTTGGTATAGTTCCTGGTATAACTAAATCAGTATCTACACTGTGTCTCTGTTCTTTATTTTTCTAACTATCTTAGCTATCAAAACTTTCAGGTTTCTTCATTAGGGCTGTCATCGCCCAAATTATTGTGGCTGCGCTTGTATCTGTTCCGCATCCTGATCACGCGAGCAGAACAATTGTTTCTATTACCTTAAATCACATTAAATCTTATGAAGATTTGCTTTATTCGAAATCACATTAAATCTTATGCGTTTGTTTCTATTACCTTTCCCACACAAAATTGTCTATTTTATACTTATACTTGTTCCCTCATTAAAATGGAATTTTAAATTTCTACCGTAATTATATTAATTAAATAAATATGAGGAATAGAAAAAACTAGAAAGATTTTTTTTTAATTTAAACATATTTTCAAAATATTTTATCTCGTATACAACAATTAGTTAGTGTATAAAAATATGGTATTCAATGACATAAAGTTGATTTTAATTCTTTTTTGATATATTCATTATTCAAAAGAATATTTGTTTGTCATATATTATTGTATAAAAAAATAATCCCATTTTTAGTCCTCCTCTTCTCGCCACCACTAGAAATTTCTATGCAATATCCTAAAAAATTAAACAAATTTATTTCTGATTTTCAATACACCATTATGAATCATAGGATTAGCAACATAATCCCCATTGTTCAACCAAGCTAAAAAATCTCTATCAAATTTAAAATGGTCAACCAAACTACACAGACTTTTATTTATTTAATATTTTTCTGAATAAAAAAATTTCATATCTTATGCTTTGACCCTCAATATTTCCATAAATTTTAGTGTATTTTAAATGATCAACAATCACATAAGCATTTTAAACAGAGAAATGGATAAAATATGGAGAGAAGGATGACACGGCTAAAATATAATGACGTTAGGCGTCAAAACAAAAAAAAAAATAAAAAAAAATCCTCCCAAGACTAAACGAAAAATATCAAGTGAGAGAATCTGTACGGTAAATAATAGTGTTGATTGAATAAATTGAGTGGTGAAAAATAAAGAAAGAAAATGAGTGGTAAAGTAGATTGAATATAAAATTATAAACAACATGGCTATTTTTAGGAGTCTCAAGTGAGCTGGGTCGGATCAAAATGAAAATAATTCTCAAGTGATCTGAGACGGAGGGAGTATGTGTTATATGAGTCCACAAATATCGAATTTTTAATGTCAATGAGTTGTGCTCCTTCCGTCCCAAATTGATCTTCTCATTTGCCATGTTTCATGTTTCCAAAAAGTTCTTCTCATTTCTACAATCTAAGCTTTAAAAGTGCACAAACAAAACATGGCTAGTGAAAGAAATGTTCATATCCTTAAAAAGTTTGAATAGTAAAAAAACAAGAAAATCATTTTGGGACGGAGGGAGTATTATAGTAACTTGAGTTACATCTCCACTTTATCCATGTCAAACTCATTCCCGTTTTCTTCAATTCTTTACCCTATATTGATGTGAACTTTTAAAGCCTAGGACATGAACCATATACATGGAATAGATTTCAATTACTGATAAAAAAAAAAAAAAAAAATTCCATGACTTGGCTAGTTGCGAATGATTTTCTTAAAAATGAGTGCAATTTAAATAACATACGTAGAAGTAATTCTTGAATTTAAATTCATACCAGAAGAACTGCCTTAATGTGATCCAATGTGAAGCCAGTACCAAATGAACCTTCGTTTTTCAACCTAAGCAAAACGTCAATAAAGTCTTCTTCCTGATCAGTTTTATTCTTGTTGCAATGAATATGCTCTTCAATAACTTCCTCGTAGAACAAATCCAATTTTTTAAAATTTTCTCCAACCGCGCATAGTTACCATTGAGTTTATCGACCCACCCCATTAGAGGAAAATAATCTTCAACAAAAAAGCTCCCCAAAATTTCTTGTGTTTCATTCAATAGACTATGAAATCTACTTCTTCCATGGCCATCACAATCATATACTTTTCCGAAAGCAATCCTACAAATGATCGTACTCATGAGTCTCATAACTATCTCATTGACATTCACTTTCTTTGAATCAGAAGCAAGCGTTGAGATTTTCGTGATCATTTAATTAACCTCTTCTTCACGAATCGAGCAAAAAGATTTTACCCTTTTGGAGCTAAAGAGTTGAATTGCACATATGTTGCCCAAGTACTTACGATAATCATTAAGTGGTTGAAAAGCCAAATCTTTTCCATTGTAACTCAACTTTTGTTGGCCAACCTTTCGAGGCCTACTTGAAAATATGAGATCATTGGTTTTGAGAACCTCATCGGCTACTTTTGCAGAGGAAATCACGATTGTTGGAACGTAACCAAGTTGTAAGGACATGAGAGGGCCGTATTTTTGGGAGAGTTGCCATAAATAGCGATGAAGGGCCGAATTATCGAGCTGGAGTAAGTTTCCTACAATGGGAAGTTGTGGAGGGCCAGGTGGGAGAGTGTTTTTGCTAAGGTTTTTGTGTTTGAAAAGAAGGAAGTAAATGAGAATTAGGATTGCTACGAGTAGAACAAGGAGTGCCATTTCCATCTTGATTTTAAGCCTTGAGCTAATTATGAGTATATTTTTTTGTGTATGTCTCTAAGATTTTCCTTCTTTAAATAGGGCAATTTGGATGGGCTTATAAGTGGAAAACGGACTCGGGTATAGATGATTAAACTACATCTTTAACAAATGGACCCGCTATAATTTAAAGGGATGTGACCTCAATGAAAAGACATGAATTTAAAACTCCAATTCGCTATAATATAAATGTGCTGCCAGCTATGTATCAATTTGGATGGGCTTATAAATGTGCTGCAGAGCTATATATCAATTATTTAAGGTAGAGCCCTTTTCCGGACAATAATCCTAGGATTAATTTTGTCCAGGAAATAATTGTGGGGAAAGTGACTTAACAAAAAATAACAATAGGTCTTTTTACCAAGTTAAACGATAGCTATACGGAAAAATAAATGAAGTCAAAATAATAGGAAAGAAATAAAGAGATTTACGTAGTTCGGCATTCCTTCTTATGTCTACGGGAGAGCCATTTTCACTAACTGAGAGAAATTACACCGTACAAATATTACACTCGTGTTTGTATCAAACCGGAATTATGTTTACACCACAATGTCAATATATCCTAGGGAAATAATACCTTTCACTCCTCTATCACTCTCTCCCCCTTAAATGGACTATCTTTCATTCACCCACAATTAATTTAGACTCCTCTATTTTTTGTGGTTTTTTGCTTGTTTTTAACAATGACCTATTCTCCCTTTTTATGCTTAAGAATTGACCATTTACATATCCCATGAGACTAGATTAAATGGCTTATGTACATGTTTATCCACACATACATTTATCCTTTCGAAACATGCACCACTAAGTACAATTGTACTCGACATCCTTGGTACATGTATTGATAAAATCAAGGTTTAAATTCATTTTCAACCATCGTACTTTCACCCGACTTTCACTTTAACCATCCTACTTTATTTTTTGCACGAAAAATACTCTACTTTGGAGTACCTCTCATCCAAACCCAAAAATCGCGGATTAGGGCACGGATTCGTGCAAAAAATAAAGTATAATGGTTAAAGTGAAAGTCGGATAAAAGTACAATGGTTGAAAATGAATTAATACCTAAAATCAATGCAAGTTCATCCGCCTTTGTTCTCAATGTGAAGAGCATTTCAAACAATCTTCCCTATTAATACTTGTCCACTAATGAACCATTGACATTTCCCTTGTACCAGCTAAACATAATTCTGAATCAAGAAATATGGTCCCACTCCACTTGATTCATTATATCAACGCCATTGTTACGAGCAACTAAAATACCGAGTCGACATTAACTGCCAGCTACAAACAAAAACTTCGATCAATCCCTTTTGCTAGGAGGATTTACCTCCTCACCATCGTATTCTTGGAAAAATGTTTATACTCGTAACTGATTCATCATGTTGGCCTTCACATCCTGTGAACGCCGTTTCAAACATTTTTCAATGAAGTTTGAGTACTAATAAATGTACTCCTTACAAGAAGATATAGACCACCACATTCTTCTCCCTTTAGTAGAACATTTCCTTTACCTCTGACTTTTAAAACTCCCCTTGTAATGGAACATGCATAGCCTTGGAGTCTAACCAACTCAAGGATGATAAAATCTTCCGTAGGTTAGGACATAAATCACACCACTTAAGTGTTGGTAGTGGTGCCCTAAGCACGTTTAATAAACGTTGTAATTGTTATCATTTATTTCATATCAATAAAGAGATGTTTTGATTATTATTGTTGTTCATGTTTACTTATAATAATCCCCGTCCCTAGTACTTGTTAAGCACTAGTATAAAGGCTAAATGATCATGGGATGATCATGTTAGATTTATGGGTACTTGTTTGGAACAAAGTACTGGACATGACCCGCTGTATGAGATTTATGTCATGGTCTATGTCGAACATATATATGTCATAATAGTTATGTCATTTGAATCCTTAGACATGAAGTTATTATAATCTTCCACTTGATGAACATTATGTTTGACATATTCAAACGCTATCTTAACACGGTAGTTATAAAGGGTATGATTGGCATAATCGGATTCCCGTTGGGAAGAATAATAAGCTAAATGGATTTGTCCCTCCACGGAGAGATGTCAAGCTTGGGCCCCTCGAAGGAATGATGTTGATGAAATGTTCGGCCGGACTCAAATGGATTGATTGGATCAATAGCATTTGAATTATCAACATATTCGGAATCGAGAAAGTATTGAACAAGACAAGTTGACTGTTTGACCATGACTTGTGTTCAATGACATCGTGGACAAAGGGATTATGACATATTCTAAAGGAATGCGAACTTGTATCTAGTTATACTATTTGGGTAGGTATGACGGTTTGCTAGAACCTAATCATATCTTATGGGATCATGTTTGAGCCCATTGCCAACTTAGTATAATCCTAGAGGGTCACACACAATAGAACGAATCTTGAATAAGAGGACTATATTGGAATTTAGGGTCGAAGGACCTCAAAGGAATTTCTGGAAAAATTCTGGGCTTCCTGGTCAACCAAGCGGGCGCTTGGGTTGTACTAGGCGGGCGCTTGAATGAAGTCTGGAAAAGACTGGGCCTTCTGGTCAAATAAGCGGGCGCCTGGATTGGACCAGGCGGGCGCTCTGTCTGGCGGCAGAAAAATTCCTAATTCGATTAGGAAAGGTTTTTGGCACAAGTTACCTATTTGGAATAGGTCTTAATTGTGTATAAAAACCCCAATTCGGCCAGACCATACTTACTAGTGCTTTTGTGAGTCTCAAAGAGTTTGAGAGAGATTTTATTTTGTTCTAAGACATCCTTGATTGAGGAACAAAATAATTCACAAATAAATTCCATATAGTTCTTTATTAAATTGTGAAAGTGTGTTTCATAATTATTGGTCTAGCAACCAAGATCAAGGAGCCTCTTGATATTCGTTCGAAGTGTGGACACCTCTAGAGGGTGAATTTTATCATCTACAAAGTTCGTGATTTTGTCCGTGATAAAGTTTCAAGTTTCTCCACCAAGACCAAAGAAAACTTTGATAGTCATCAAGAGTTAGTTTTTCCTTTATTCATTATGTTGTATTTGATTTAATCATATGAACGGATCCATGGCTTTGGGTTTCTTAAAATTTTAATTGCTATATTCCGCTGCGCATGTTACTTGGAAACCCAACAGTGGTATCAGAGCCCCGTTCATGTTGATTAATTCAATACTTGGATCATGTTATGTGATATAAATTGTTTATGTGCCTAGCATGATATGAATATTGGATTATATGATGTTTATGTGTTATGTGATTTTATTTGGTTTATTGTTTCAACTTTAATCGCACGATTCAATCGCAATAAAATTATGGTGGATTCTGAATTATTTTGATTATTAATTTTTGATTGGATCAAAGTTTTAATAATCGGGGGGAAAATAATTTTGAGACAAAATTTTCGAACTTCAAAATTCTGTACCATTCTGACCATTCAGGCGCCTGCTCGCTAGGGACCAGGCGGCCGCTTGCTTCAGGCGCGCGCTTGGTCAGGACCAGGCGGGCGCTCGCTCGTCAGAATTGTTCTGATTTTGGTTAGAATCTGAATATGGAATTTTCGATAAAATTCAACAAAACCAGTAACAGAACCAGTCCAGACTTGCTGATCTGGAATGAGTTTTGGGTAGTTGGTTTGTGTGTGGATTTTGGGGTTTGATTTTCCTATTTGTTTTAGTCTTGTGATTCCTAGATTGGTTCAAGTTTTGGATAGCTAATCTGCGTTCATCGAGATTGTGTTTCCCAAAATTGATCGCAATCAATGTTTCAAAGATAAAACGAAGTTAGAATTATGAAGAGTTCATAATTGCTAAAATTGAGAAACAAAGTTCTTGATTCAAAGATTGGAGATCCATGTGGAATTGTGGATGCAATTGGCCTACGTTCATCGAGACCATCTATTGCTTAATTTCGGCCACATGGACTACTTTCTTGGTTTCTTGAATTAGTGCGGGATTGTGGTTGCCTAATGGCTTAGTTCGACCGCACTTCTTGTTGTCTTGATTTGGAGATAATAACCAAAGTTGAAATAGTCTCATCCTCATAATTATAGAGAAACTAATGGCACATAAATATCATGCTTAAATTAATGGGATTAATTTAGTGGCTAAACTTGATGTGTAACATGTTTATATTATGTGCTCATAAATGTGTTATATGCTATATGTGATGAACCTTCAAAGAAAGTTTTAAGTCCTTCATTGCCATGCCATGATTAAAACACTTGTTTATACATGGGTGATCTTGATGTGGGTTCGCCTCCGCGAGGTGCATTAAGTTTATTCATGTATGAGCAATATGAGGTTCATTAGTTTAATGTGGGCTTGCCTCCGCAAGGTGCATTAAATTGAATGGTTCCTATGCGTTTAAAATGGCTGGACTTAATTAGGCGTCAAAACAGTTTTGGGCCTATGCAAAAGATGAGATTATACATGCTTTTGGAAATTGGATTTCTCAAAGAATCGCATAAAAGGATCTAAGAATCATATGGGATATGATTGACATGATTGTCTACCTAATTAATTTAGTTTTGAGCGGTCCGCCTCCGTGGACTCAAAAGTTAAATTAAAGTTGGATCTCAGCCCAATTAAATTATATTATACATTGGATGTATATGAAGGTTATATAATTTAGTGGGAGTATTTTGTTTGAAAAATACATTGTTTATTTCTCTAATGAAAACCGGTACTTATTAAATTTTGGAAATTTTGCATATTTGTAGATAATGACTACTAACACTCAATCAATTTCGTTGCGATCGATCCTTGAGAAGGATAAGCTCCAAGAGAATGGTACTAACTTTATGGATTGGATCCGTAGCCTAAGAATTGTTCTAAGGCAAGAAGATAAGTTGTACATTCTCGACGGGCCTCTTCCTGCTGAACCAGAACCTACTGCCCCTAGGGCAGAAAGAGACAATTACAAGAAGCATCGTAATGATTCTAGAGATGTAATCTGTCTCATGCTTGCTACTATGTGCTCAAAAATCCAACAAAGTTTGTAACATTTGGAAGCCTATGAGATAGGCATGGAGTTAAGAGCCATGTTTCAAGAGCAAGCTAGGCAAGAGAGGTACAAGACCATTGTTGCATTCACTACTTGCAAAATGAATGAAGGGCAACAAGTGAGTCCTCACATGCTGAAAATGAAAGGTTATGTAGAGCACCTTGAGAAACTTGGCTATCCAATCCCATTGGAGCTAGCCACGGATCTCATTCTTAATTCATTGCCTAAAAGTTATAATCAGTTTGTGATGAATTATAACATGCATGGAATGGATAAGAATCTCTCCGAGCTGCATGGGATGCTTAAAACTGCGGAGATGAAGATTGCGGAGAAAGGTTCTCCCGTGCTCTTAGTTCATGATGGGAAGAAGGCTAGTGCCAAAGGAAAGGGTAAGAAAGTTGTCAAACCCAAAATAAGCAAGGCAACTGTTGCCAAGGCTTCTAAGACAAAACCCGATTCACAAAAGGATGCAATCTGTTTCCATTGTCAAGAAGTTGGTCCTTGGAAACGTAATTGCAAGGCTTTCTTGGAAGAGCAAAAGAAGAAGGGCAGCAAGGCTGCGTCGACTTCAGGTATCTATATGATAGATATTCTCCTTTCTACCACTGATTCTTGGCTATTGGATACCGGATGTGGTTCTCACATTTGTTTAAATGTGCAGGGACTAAAGAATAGGAGACTACTTAAAGATGGTGAAGTAGACCTACGCGTGGGGAATGGAGCAAGAGTTGCTGCATTAGCCGTAGGGACTTATGAAGTTACTTTACCTTCCGGATTAATTCTTGTTTTGAACAATTGTTATTATGTTCCGGATTTAAGTAGAAATATTATTTCAATTTCTTGTTTGGATAATGAAGGTTTTAAGTTTCTTATTGAGAATAAGAAATTTTCTATTTATTTAAATGATGTGCTTTATGGTATTGCTAATTCATTCAATGGCCTTTATATCTTGGATGTCAAGAATGAAAATAATGACAATGTCTATCATGTAAATAAGAAATCTAAACCTAATGATGTAAATCATACTTATTTGTGGCATTGCCGTCTCGGTCATATTAATGAGAAGCGTATCTCAAAACTCCATGGGGACGGACTTTTAGGTTCATGTGACCTCGAGTCATATGATACTTGCGAGCCGTGTTTTCTTGGAAAAATGACTAAGACACCTTTTACCAAGTTGGGTGAAAGGGCCAGCGACTTATTGGGGTTGATACATTCCGATGTATGCGGACCATTAAGTAGCAATGCTAGGGGAGGATTTCAATACTTCATAACCTTCACGGATGATTATAGTAGATTTGGGTATGTTTACCTAATGAAACATAAGAGTGAAGCGTTTGAGATATTTAGAATATTTCAAAATGAAGTAGAAAAACAACTTGGCAAAAGTATCAAAGCACTTCGATCAGATCGTGGTGGAGAATACTTAAGTCAAGAATTTGATGATGATCTAAAGAATTGTGGAATAGTTTCACAATTGACTCCACCCGGAACACCACAATGGAATGGTGTGTCCGAGAGGAGGAATCGGACTTTGTTAGACATGGTTCGATCAATGATGAGTCAAGTTGATCTTCCAATATCCTTTTGGGGTTACGCTCTAGAAACTGCTGCTTTCACGCTAAATCGTGTTCCAACTAAATCGGTTCAAAAGACTCCATATGAGATATGGAGCGGAAAGAAAACTTGTTTATCTTTCATGAAGATTTGGGGTTGTGAAGCTTTTGTCAAAAGACTTGTCTCTGACAAACTTGCGCACAAATCTGACAAATGTATTTTCGTGGGATATCCAAAGGAAACTAGAGGATATTACTTTTACAACCGTGAGGACAACAAAGTGTTTGTTGCCCGAACTGGTGTCTTTCTAGAGAAAGAGTTTCTCTCCAAAGAAATCAGTGGGAGTAAAATAAATCTTGAAGAAATTCGAGACCCAGAAAATAACATTGAACCAATAGTGGAACAAGAACCACAAGGAGTTGTGGAACCTGTTCAAAATACACAAGCAACTCGCAGATCTAGTAGGTTACGATCCGAGCCCGAGAGATATGGATTTCTCGTAACGGATAGTAATGAGGTAGAAATCATTGAGAATGATGAACTGTCAACCTACCAAGAGGCGATGTCTTCTCCTGATTCGGACAAGTGGCTTGGAGCCATGGAATCCGAATTGCAATCCATGCAAGACAATCAAGTTTGGAATTTGATTGATGCGCCCGAAGGTGTAAAAACCATAGGATGCAAATGGGTCTTCAAGAAGAAGACTGACATGGATGGGAAGGTGCATACTTACAAAGCTAGGCTTGTAGCAAAGGGTTATAGGAAAGTTCATGGTATTGACTATGATGAGACCTTTTCACCCGTAGCAATGATTAAGTCTATAAGAATTTTGCTTGCCATTGCCGCATATCATGACTATGAAATATGGCAGATGGACGTCAAAACCGCTTTCCTGAATGGAAAACTTCAAGAGGATGTGTATATGACACAACCAGAAGGTTTTGAACAAGATTCTAAAGTATGCAAATTGCAGAGATCCATCTATGGATTGAAGCAAGCTTCTAGGAGCTGGAATCTTCGTTTTGATGAATCGGTCAAAGAGTTTGGTTTCATCAAGAACGAGGATGAGCCTTGTGTATACAAAAAGATTAGTGGGAGCATAGTGCTATTCCTTATTTTATATGTGGATGACATATTGCTCATTGGAAACGACATTCCTACACTTCAGTCTGTGAAGACTTGGTTAGGAAATTGTTTTGCAATGAAAGATATGGGTGAAGCCGCATATATACTTGGCATTAAGATCTATAGAGATAGATCAAGGAGGCTACTTGGTTTAAGACAAAGTACATACATTGACAAGGCCATTAGAAGATTCCGTATGGAAAATTCTAAGAGAGGCACCTTACCAGTGTTACATGGAGTTTCTCTAAGCAAGACTCAATGTCCTAAGACAGATGATGAGCGTGAGAAAATGAATGATGTTCCATATGCTTCGGCAATTGGGTCCATCATGTATGCCATGATTTGTACTAGGCCGGATGTATCTTATGCTTTAAGCATGACAAGCAGATACCAATCCGACCCTGGCGAAAATCACTGGATAGCTGTAAAAGCGATTCTTAAGTACTTGAGAAGAACTAAAGACTCGTTTTTTGATCTATGGAGGAATGGAATATGATTTCGTTGTAAATGCTTACACGGATGCAAGCTTCCAAACCGACAAAGATGATAGCCGATCACAATCGGGTTTTGTGTTTATGTTAAATGGTGGAGCTGTAAGCTGGAAGAGTTCCAAGCAAAGTACAACCGCTGATTCTACAACAGAAGCTGAGTATATTGTTGCATCGGATGCTGCAAAGGAAGCTGTTTGGATTAAGAAGTTCATAACTAAACTTGAAGTGGTTCCTCATATTGCTAATCCAATAGACCTTTATTGCGATAATAATGATGCTATTGCTCAAGCAAAAGGAACCAAGAGCACATCAGAAATACAAACACATACTTAGGTGTTTTCATATCATTCGAGAGATCGTTGATAGGAGAGACGTAAATATATGCAGAGTACCTACTGATGACAATGTTGCGGACCCGCTAACAAAGGGACTTCCACAAACTAAACATGATGGTCATGTTAGGTCCATGGGTATTAGAAACATGGGAGATTGGGCCTAGGGTAAGTGGGATATTGTTGGTAGTGGTGCCCTAGGCACGTTTAATAAACGTTATAATTGTTATCATTTATTTCATATCAATAAAGAGATGTTTTGATTATTATTGTTGTTCATGTTTACTTATAATAATCCCCGTCCCTAGTACTTGTTAAGCACTAGTATAAAGGCTAAATGATCATGGGATGATCATGTTAGATTTATGGGTACTTGTTTGGAACAAGGTACTGGACATGACCCGCTGTATGAGATTTATGTCATGGTCTATGTCGAACATATATATGTCATAATAGTTATGTCATTTGAATCCTTAGACATGAAGTTATTATAATCTTCTACTTGATGAACATTATGTTTGACATATTCAAACGCTATCTTAACACGGTAGTTATAAAGGGTATGATTGGCATAATCGGATTCCCGTTGGGAAGAATAATAAGCTAAATGGATTTGTCCCTCCACGAAGAGATGTCAAGCTTGGGCCCCTCGAAGGAATGATGTTGATGAAATGTTCGGCCGGACTCAAATGGATTGATTGGATCAATAGCATTTGAATTATCAACATATTCGGAATCGAGAAAGTATTGAACAAGACAAGTTGACTGTTTGACCATGACTTGTGTTCAATGACATCGTGGACAAAGGGATTATGACATATTCTAAAGGAATGCGAACTTGTATCTAGTTATACTATTTGGGTAGGTATGACAGTTTGCTAGAACCTAATCATATCTTATGGGATCATGTTTGAGCCCATTGCCAACTTAGTATAATCCTAGAGGGTCACACACAATAGAACGAATCTTGAATAAGAGGACTGTATTGGAATTTAGGGTCGAAGGACCTCAAAGGAATTTCTGGAAAAATTCTGGGCTTCCTGGTCAACCAAGCGGGCGCTTGGGTTGTACCAGGCGGGCGCTTGAATGAAGTCTGGAAAAGACTGGGCCTTCTGGTCAAATAAGCGGGCGCCTGGGTTGGACCAGGCGGGCGCTCGGTCTGGCGGCAGAAAAATTCCTAATTCGATTATGAAAGGTTTTTGGCACAAGTTACCTATTTGGAATAGGTCTTAATTGTGTATAAAAACCACAATTCGGCCAGACCATACTTACTAGTGCTTTTGTGAGTCTCAAAGAGTTTGAGAGAGATTTTATTTTGTTCTAAGACATCCTTGATTGAGGAACAAAATAATTCACAAATAAATTCCATATAGTTCTTTATTAAATTGTGAAAGTGTGTTTCATAATTATTGGTCTAGCAACCAAGATCAAGGAGCCTCTTGATATTCGTTCGAAGTGTGGACACCTCTAGAGGGTGAATTTTATCATCTACAAAGTTCGTGATTTTGTCCGTGATAAAGTTTCAAGTTTCTCCATCAAGACCAAAGAAAACTTTGATAGTCATCAAGGGTTAGTTTTTCCTTTATTCATTATGTAGTATTTGATTTAATCATATGAACGGATCCATGGCTTTGGGTTTCTTAAAATTTTAATTGCTATATTCCGCTGCGCATGTTACTTGGAAACCCAACATTAAGATGCAAACAACTCCATCAAACATTTTGATCTTCACCACTACAACACCTTAAACCGCACATCGGTACCAATTAGGCAACAATATCGAACCAGTCTTCCAATCATGTAACGTATCAAAATACTTTCTATTGGAGCAAACATGGTAACATGGCCCCAAATCATTATCAACTCACTTGGAAAAGAAATGTCAATGTTGGACGCTGTGAGAAAATCTCCATCATTAAATACAATTACTGAAGAACCATCATCATCGACATTTCCCTTCTCAAGTTTTTCACACAATCCTAGTGTAGAACTTGTTGGGACCGCGACTACCCTAACCACTCCACACTAGTATGATATTATCCACTCTGGGCCCAGCCCGCACGGATTTATTTTTGGGTCATCTCTCAAAAGGCTTCATACTAATGGAGTGGGTGGACACCTTTATATACTAGGTCATTCTTCATTCAATTACCGATGTGGGACTTGGGTTGATACCCCCCACAAACCTCCCTTCAACTCAAGTACCTCCAGCGAAACTTGTACCGCCGCTAACATCATCTGCAGGATACGCCGCCCGATCACCTTTATCAGGAAGACTTTTGAAACAAAGAGTCTTTTTTGCGAGATCACACATAGGAGAATCCCATACATCTCACACGCGGTCCACTTCGCGTCGGGCCCATCAACCAACGTGGGCTCTGATACCAATTGTTGGGACCGCTACCACCCCTACCACTCCACACAAGTATGATATTGTCCGCTTTGGGCCCAGCCCGCACGGATTTGTTTTTGGGTCATCTCCCAAAAGGCCTCATACTAATGGAGTGGGTGGACACCTTTATATACTAGGTAATTCTTTATTCAATTACCGATGTGGGACTTGGGTTGACACCCCAACAAAACTTCCATCTATAATATTAGTATACAAATTATCAGCATTGCAATGACGAATCATACTTACACATCTATACATGATGTATTCCCAATCGTTGTCTGTCATTTGTTTAGCATTCCCATCCGCTCCCCTCAACGCTCTTGCTAGACCATAGTGAATAAGGAAGTACTTTACTCTTCTTTGCCAAAGAGTAAAACTCCCGGTACCATCAAATATTTGAACTCTAGATTGCTAATTTTGTCTGCCATGCAACCCCCCTAAAAGAACCTTAGGCTCATATGCCACTTGTTGGGAAAATGGCCTAGCGGAACGAAAAAATAATAATAGAACTTTACGAAGTTAAACAATAGCTACGCATAAAGTAAATGAAGCCAAAATAACAGGAAAGAAACAAAGATATTTACGTGGTTTGGCAAATCCTGCCTACATCCACAGAGAGAACCAATTCACTTATAGAGAGAAATTACACCGTACAAATATAACTCTCGTGTTTGTATCCAGCCTGAATTATTCGTACACTTCACTCTCAATATATCATGTTGAAATATTATCTTTCACTCCTCTATCAGTCCCTCCCCCTTAAATGTAATGCCTTGCGTTCACCGACAATCTAGACTTCCCTCCAGTTTATGGTTTTCTTCTTGCTTTCATTACACATCCTCTGTTTTTTTACTTGAGAATTGACAATTCCCATATCGCATGCAACTAGATCAAATAGCTAATATACATTTTGTTAGGATCATGCCTTGAATCATAAGAAAATCAGAATTTCTGTCGGAGCTATACGCAATGATCAAGCGCTCGCATAGGCTATGCGCACGGATAGAAGGGCAGAAGGTTGGATTGGTAAACTACTGGACATGTATGCGTGCATATGATGGGTGCGGCTAGGCTTTGCGCCCGTATAGAGGCGCGTCTAGAAAAAGTGTAACTTCAGTTCCGCGACAAGTCTGACTTAGTTGGGCTATGATTAAGGTTTCCTGTTTCCTTAAGGAATATGTTTAGACTAGTATAGATGCATAGTTAAACCTATGAGCCACAATAATTATGAATTATGTTTCCTATTTTAGAATCTGTAGAAAAATAGAATTCATTCTTTCTAAAAAAAATATTCTGGATCTCTTGTGCTTCTTTGTTAATAAGATTTATCATATGTAATCTATTTTTGGATCACCATATTACTAATATTTGTTTTTCCTTCACATGTAGACGTAGCCAATAGGTTGTCGGTGAACCATGTTAAATATGTGTTCTTGTTTGATTGTGTTCATTATTACGTGTTATTTTTCCTATTCTGCTACATTTAACTCGTATCACAACTCCAGTTGGAATTGGAGTTTTGTGAGTTTTCCGCTGCTGCAAGAAAATAGCTAGATTTCGGGATTAATCAAAAAATCGACGAGTCTTGTATAAAAAATAATTTTGTTTATGCAAACCAAGATGAGGGTTGTGCATCAGACGTGCAGACTGCTGAAAACGTGCAGTGCACGTGCAGCGGACGTGTAGTGCACGTGCAGTCTGTGTGCGATGAACATGCAGTTTTTGTGCATCACATGTGCAGTATGCGTGCAATAATTAGGGTGTCTATGTTGGAAACATATGGGATTATATTATGTTGCCTCTAATATATTTGAGTTCTGGATTTTCTTGGTTATTCTGAAGCTCTTAACTGTAGAGTATCGAGAATCAATCAATCTTAGAAAATTTAGTCATTATTCAAATATGTTATGGCAAAAGCATTGTGGTATTTATGAATCTTGGTGTTTGTCTGGTGTTCGTTGGTGTTCCAAGAATACATTATGAACGTTCTACTATTTGGTATCTGCATCTGAAGTCAGATATGTGAAGCTAGAGTTTTGTGATCAGAAGTTAGCCATCAGGTATAATCTTAAGATCTAACATCTATAATAGTCTGATCTAGTGATCTAGAAGAAGATACATAATCTATAATACCTGATGCAATAATCTGGTCAAATGTTAAAGTTGTACATCTGACTCCGCATTAGAATAAATCTGAGTCAATTTCTGTTGTGGCATACAGTGACAATCTGTATGAGGATTATGCCCTAGTGACTAAAGAAGAAACATGCAAGAAATATCCATGGTCTCTTGATTTGGGGGATTCATATCACATGTGTTTTCGCAGGGAGTGGTTTGCAACGGACGAGCAAAAAGATGGATGCAATATTTATATAGCTAATGGATCTCTCTACAAGGTAGTTGACATTGGCTTCATAAGGGTGTAGACTTATGGTGGTAAGTTCTACACATTGAAAAAGGTTAGGCATGTTCTACAAGTAACAAAAAATCTAATATCGCTTAGTCGGCTAGATAAGATAGGGTACAATTTAAAAGGTGCATATTGAGCTCTGAATGTCTATAAGGGTTCAGATGTGATTTTGAGTAGGGTAAGCAAAGGTTCCTTGTACATCCTATAAGGTTCTACGCTTTCTGGCTCGAGTGTTGAGTATCGTACCAGCGAGGGTACAAAAAGGACATGTTTGGAAGAAGAATGTTTCATGACTTTAAATGGTGGGAGTGTTCACAAATAGCTGGAGCAGGGAGTTACTCTAGGTGGGAGTGAACAAGGCAAGCCATAGTAAGAAGGTCGACATACACGAGTCTGAATCTAAGAAGTAAAAATGGGACAGAAGATAAGTCGGGTACTACTGGAGGTTTTAATTATATTATCACTTCATTTGTTTTGGCTAGCAAGATCCAACGCTGTTTGGATTTCTCACATCTGAAAATCCGTTAAATTTCTCGTTGGAGTAATTCTGAGTGCCCGTAGGTTCATTTTTGTGTTTCTAGTGGGATACGCTTGGTTCTCTGAAGGACAAGTTTGTTTGACTGTTGAGGAAATTCTGGATGTCTGGAAGACACCTCCGTTTACTTGTTGGGGGCAAGTCTAGTGTACACAAATCTGTTTGTCTGGAGGACAATTTCGGTTTCTTAGACAAAATTCTAAGGTGGAGTTTGAGAATTTGTTCTGGTATGAAGGATGCAACTCAAGGTGGAGATGTATTGATTTCAAGATCTGGTTATTGCTATGAAAAATTCAAGTTGAGGTGGAGATTGTGAGTATCATGCCTTAAATCAATAGAAAGTTAGATTTTTTGCTGGAGCTATGCGCACAGATCAAGCGCACGAATAGTTGCGTGCGTATAGATTGCATGTATATAAGAGAAGAAGGTGTCTTTGCAAACTACTCGACATATATGCGCTCGCATAGAGGCGCGTTCAGAAAAAGTTCTGGTCCAGTGTCGAGTCAAGTCTAAATGGGTTGGACTTTGATTAGGGTTTCCGTAAGAAATAGGGTTTAGACTAGTATAAATATATAGTTAAACATAGGAGCCACAATAATTCAAAGTTTTGTTTCCTGTTCCAGAATATGTAGAAACTAGAGTTCCTGTTTTCTAGGTTTTCTTTTTTGATCCCTTGTATTTCCTGATTCACAAGATTAATAATCTATAATCTGTTCTTGGATCTTCATATTAATATTATATGTTTTTCATTTGCCCGTGGACGTAGCCAATATGTTACTAGGTTGCTGGTGAACCACATTAAATATGTGTTCTTGTTTGATTGTGTTCATTATTATTATTTGTTGTTTTTTCTGTCTGGTTATAACACATGTTTATCCACGCATACATTTAACATTTTCATATATATACTACTAAGTAGAAATGTACTCAACATCTTTAGTAGATTTATTGATAAAACCAATGCATGTTCATCCTTTGTTCTTAATGTGAAGAGCATTTCCAACAATAATATGCTCCATTCGCTTTAGAGTAAAAGTCATATCTTGATTTTGCACGCTTATTAACCAAATAACAGAAGAATGATAAAAATGGCCAGTATTGAAAGTATAGTGCACGGAAAATAATTTTCTAAAGTTTTAAATTTTTGTTTTTTATATTTTTATCTGATAAATTAGCACAATAATTTTTATAATATTAGTATATTTTATATGAATTGTCAAACGTTTCAACTTATACATTCAAGAGAATTGTGTTCAGTATTTCTCAACATTTATTTGTTGTGCATAGTTTATACTTAATATGACAATTGAAATTTGAACAATAACAATAAATTATTATTATTGTTATTATTATTATTATTATTATTATTATTATTGTTGTTGTTGTTATTATTATTATTATTATTATTATTATTATTATTATAATAATTATTATTATTATTATTATCATTATTATTATTATTATTATTAGAGTTAACTTCCAATTTTTAAGATAACTGAATTGATAATATTAGCTATTATCTTTGAAAATTAATAATGTTGTACTATACTCCCTCCGTTTCACGTCACTTGAGACTTATTTCTTTTTGTCCATTTCAAGTGACTTGAGACTGCCTAAAATTGTAAAGAATCTTTACTGTTTCTCCCACTCATTCTCTCTCTTACTTTACTTTTACACTCACAACACCAATCAACTTATTATTCCTCCCACTCATTTTCTCTCATATTTAATTTTTCATACTCACAAACACTTCCTCCCACTATTTTTCTCTCTTACTTTTTCTTAATTTGTGTGTCAAAATTTTTGGTCTCAAATGACATGAAACGGAGGGAGTATACACATATTATGATTATTAAAAATTATAACTAAACATATTTATGAGTTACTAATATTTATTTATTACCTTCTCATTTGCTCAAAAAAAATATTTATTTATTACTTAAGATATTTTAATGTATTAGAAATTTAATATTTCTAATTATAATTCACTATAAAAGTCTCAATTTAATAAATAATAAATCTAATATTTACCATATATAGCAACTGTTAAAATTAATTAATATTATTAGCTAATAGTAAGATAAATGGTACTAAAAGTTACCCTATATTCTGGTCCCTCCTCCGTCCTCAAATGAAATGTAATTTTGGGGTTTAAGAATAATTTTGACAATATTAATTTTTTATAAAAAAATCATAATTTTTTTTCTTTCTTTCAAGATTTTAGTTATGTAAAATAAAATGATTTATGAAGATTTTTTTTAGGTACAAAATTATTTGAAGGTAAAATTTTAAGAGATCAAACATTTTGAGAGAAACATGACATTCGATTTGGAACAACTGGAGTATTAGTTAATTTAATCCCTAACGGCCATACTAAGTCATTTGTCAATCTAAATTCGAGTTGTAACCAACTTCATATGGATCCGTAACCTTATAAAAATTAGGTTGCAAAATGATTTGACAGTCAGTCACTTATTGAATATTGTAGTCGCTGATTGGATGTTGTGTTGGAAATCATTAATTAAGTATCAAACTAGTGGTCCATAAGGAGTGGCTCAGTGGTATAGCCAAACTTTACAATGTGTGAGGTTTCGGGTTCGATCCCTTCCCATGCCTTCTAGGACATCATTATTATAAGAGGGTAAGTGTGGAACCACTATCGATCCTCTTTAAAAGAAAAAAGAAGAAAAAGTATCAAACTAGTGTCTGCAAATTATTTTGAATCATACTTTTTATATGCATAAGGCCAATTGACATTTTTAACCCTTGTACTTTAGTTAAGCTTCGGTTTTAACCTCTCTTGTATTTTTTTTGGCAGTTTTAACCCTTGTACTTCAGATACGCTTTCATTTTCCCCAAATATGCCAAAGTAAGAGGGTTAAAAATGCTAAAAAAATTTGTCTTAAATTTTATCACTTTTGGGAAAAATGAGTGCGTATATATAGTACAAAGATTAAAACTGCCAAAAAAATACAACAAATGTTAATACCGAAGCTTAACCATAATACGAGGGTTAAAAATGTCGATATGCCTAAGCATAATTTGTAATCCACATTACTCTTAACTTAAGGGTTCAAATAATATCGGGCACATTTTTTTTATATAGAACATGTTTCCGTGTTATTATATACTCCCTCAGTCTCATTTTAAACTTCAAAAGTTGTCATTTTGGTCGTTCCATTTTAAACTTCAAAGCCTAAAAAGGAAAGTTTTTAACACTTATTTATTTGTGGACCATACATGTCATACTCACAACAATTACCTACTAACTATTCTCTACCCCACTTTCACTCTCTTACCAAACTATCTATACTCACAATATATCAACTTTTTCTTAATTCTTGAACCCAATTTTTTTTTGAAGTATAAAATGGGACGGAGGGAGTAACTCTTATGCTGTCAAATCAACAATAAATATACGAAATTATGTCTATGGTTACTATTTAAATTATAACATACTCCATCTGGTCCAAAATAATTGTCGCTTTTAGTTTGACCAATAATTTAAATAAAAAATAATGATGGTAACAAAAATTTAAAATTTGTCATTGTATTATAATTAATAATAATTTTAATAACAATTTTTAGATTTTTATTAGGATCATTATTTTTTGTTTAAATTTATTGGTCAAACTTACATCCGTTTGACCAAAAGTGACAGTTATTTTGGACATGAGGGAGTAATTAATTTGAAAGAACATATAACTAACTACATCAGTATAATAGAGTTTCCAGATTTATATTTAAACATTAATAATTTTAATGAAATCATATAATTTTTTATTTACACATTATTAATAATACTATTAATAATAATTTTTAATTTCTAGTTATTATTATTAAACTTTTACATATAATCACTTAAAGTATAAATTGATCATAAAAAATAGATTGAAACTGTCAAATTTTTTTTAGAAGGATGGAGTATATTTCACATCACAAGATGTTTAAAATGAAAAAACGAAAACCACATGTAAAAAATATATTGAGACTGTGATTTTTTTAGAAGGATGGAGTATATATTTTACATCAGAAGATGTTTAAAATGAAAAGAACGAAAACCACATTTTGTTTTTCCAATGGGAACAAACATTTAATGTTGACCACCGTTTTAAATATAGGTAATTTGTATGGCTCAGATTCATGTGCTAGAGATGTTGTGGGGCTAGTGATTCTAATGAGAGTAAAAGGATATAAGAGCTAGTTTCCGTGTGAGATCTAATTCTATGTACCACTGTTTGTGTATCACTTGTGTATTACAAGTGATTTGATGGCTATATGTCATTTTTGACATTATAGTCATTTCAGTTTTAATAACTTATAACAATCGAATCACTTATGTTACACAAATGGTACACAAAAAATGGTACAAAAGATTTCATTTTCATGTAAACATTCTACTGAAATTTCTGTTTAAATTTTCTTTTTTCTTTTCTATTATGAAGAACGAATAATTTTGAGTTTTCTTTTCAATCCGACTTGTGTGTGATATAAGGTCAATCGATAAATTATAACTTAAAGGAATCATTAATGTGTTTGTCTACTAAAACAGAATGGTATGGAAAAATGATGTTAGATAATGCAAATTTAAAAGACACTTGTGCATGTTAGTTTGTGAAATTGATAGTCAATGGTTTTCAGAGAACAAGTGTTATCTCAAGTGCTAGGTAACACTCCAGATAACACATAATAACGGACAACACACCTCCGTAAATAAAAATAGTTTTTAAACGAGTTTTGCAGCGGAATAAATAGCACAAGCATTGTTTTTTCTCAAGTTATATAAATATAGCTTGAGTGAGCCACAAAGACAAGACTTTATAATCAATATATGAACCGAATACAAAGCCGAGGAGTTCCCTATTGCTATTACAATATATGCTCTATGGAACAAAATAGAAACAAAGTACGAAATCTTATCCTAGCCAAAACACACTCAAACACGAGGTATTTGAGTGTGGAAAAGAGTGTATGGGAGGAAGAATACAAAGGAGCCAAGAAGTACTTTGCTCTTATGCTAAGGGTGTGTGTAATATTTGGCTTGTCTTCAACATGGTTACCCATGTTGTCTTCAACGTGTGTGGAGAGTGGAGAGAGTGTGTGATCTGCTCCCCAATTTTCGAGCAAGACTTGTTCTTCTCCCTTGAATTTCTCAACTGAAATCTTGATGCCGAAGTCCACGCGTCGCCTAGTTGTACTCCGAGTTTCTCTAGCCTTCTACTCTTCATTTTAATCAGCAACAACTTGGTTGAATAGGTATTCCCACGTTTTTCTCATTTAACCACATGTTAAAGATGGTGACAGTTATCCATAAATAACCATTTATGTATAAATCTCATTTAAACAATTTCCCACGTTTCTAGCTCCATTTTCTACCTTATTATTACCTGAAATATGGACCAAAATACAAACAACTAGCAGATAATATTAGGACATTAGTATAACAATAATCATGTAAAGAAATGTAAACCTAAAACACATTTTCCGTAGGGTAACACATGACTGTCAGTGATAGTATCTGAGGCAACACCTCTGTTTACACTAATAATCTCCCACTTTGTTTGTGCATTTCTTTCCAACCTCCTAAGTGATGGTACATGTAAGATATGTTAGCCATAAACAGTATAACAAAGTATCTCATCAAAGATTAACTCCCCCTTAATCAAGGAGTTAACCGAGATAACAAATATTTACTTAAAATACCAATTGTAAAACAAAACCATGTTTAAAACAACTAGTAGTTTAAAACCAAATGTAAATCAAAGTTTTAAAATCCACAAAACCACAAGTCATAATCCAAAGCATAACCACCAAAGTATTAAAGTTCTTAACTAAAAACCAAAATACGAATTGTTTTTAAACCAAACCACCACAAACGAAAATTATTTTTGAAACCATTCAAAAGTACCAATAAATGCCATTGCCCAAGTATAGTGGCAACATCAACCTTCAAGCAAGGTTATTCTTCTTCTTCTTCTTCTTCTTGATCTCCATCATCTGGTTCATCACCTGTACCAGCATCTCCAGTAACATCTTCAGCAACACGAGCAGTACCGGCAACATCACCAGCAGCATCACCAGCAGCAACATCAGTAGCAGCACTAGTACCAGCACTTCTACCAGCACAATCTCCCCCAGGTTGGGAAGAAATTAGATTAATGAAGCCAATGGTGTCATCCTTGAGCTTGTTCCAATCATGCAAAATCTTCACCATACTTGCCACCTATTTGTTAAGAAAAGCAACAACGGTGGTTTTTGGAATTTGTGGTGAAGCATTGCCCAATAGATGGAACACACTAGCTAGCACATTCTCAGCATCAGTACATGCAAAAGTAATTGGAGAACTTGGAGTAACTTCTGGGATAACATGTGAAGTACCACCTTGGACTGGAATAACACTACTTGACCTAACATCTTTTGACTTATTTCAAGGAAGATCACCCGTGTATCTTACACCACCTTGTCATTGTTTAGTTAGAAGACTATCAACTTTGTAGTAGTCAAGCTCATGAGTGTACACATCCAAATCCATGATTGGAAAGTTTTGAGCCATCACATCTTGAAATATTAAAGAAGGATAGGGAAAAACCGAAATTGATTTCTTTCTACCCCACGAGGCCAAGTGCTTAAAGGTCAATCTTCTATTATTCACCCTTTGGTTCATTTCCAACTTATGTAACACACTAGCTTATTCTAAGGTAACATATTTCTCATTTGAAGTGTGAAGCCAATTAAAAATGCACAACTTGTGCAAAACCGAAAAGAGCGAGGTGAGGTGAGAAGCAAGGAAGTGTTAATTTTTCTTCATAGTCCATTCTTTTACAACATTTTTCGAAATCAACTTAGCAATAACATCCGTGTCAGCAAGTACCCCATCATCATCATAATTAGGCATACCCAAAATTTTATTGATCAATGTAAGGTTGAATTTGAAGATCTTACTCCTAAGGAAAACCTTGCCATATTTATTGGATCGTTTATTGTTAAGTTAGGATGTAAATTGGCCTAGAAATTTCTCACAATATTGTTAGTGTATATGCCCTAGGCATGTTATTAGCATGTTGTTTGACAATGTTTATTATCACTTTTTCATTTATATAAAGAGGTATTTTAGATTATTATTTGTTGTTACATGTTTTGTTATTATAATCTCCATCCCTAGTACTTATGAAGAACTAGTATAAGTTTAATTCGATAAACATGTGACGATCATGTGTATAGGATACAAGTTAAACTTATGGGTATGTGTTGGGGAACATATACTGGACATGACCCAACTGTGAGGTTTATATTATGGTCTTGATGTCATAATTAAACCTTTAAATAGTTATATCATTGAATCCTTAGACCTGAGATTATTACGATCTTCCACATAGTGGAGATCATGTTTGACATATTCAAACGTTACTCTCAACCAAGTAATTATAAAGGATATGATTATCATGATCAAAGCTATGTAGGGAAGTGTAATAAGTCAAGATGAAATTTATCCCTCTTCGTGAGAGATGTCAAGCTTGGGCCCCTCAATGAATAGTAATGATAAAATGCATGGCCGTGCTCAAATGAATTGATATGATTAATGTCATTTGTATTATCAACTATTTGGAATCGAGAAAAGTATTGGGCATTGCAAGTTGACCATTGACCATGGCTTACGCTCAATGACATCATTGACAAAAGGATTGTGATATGTTCTATAAAAGAATAAGCGAACTTTGATAAAGTTGTATCAATAAGGTAATCATGATGTCCACTCATGATTTATAAGAACAAATGTGTTTGGACTCATTGTCAACTTGATATATTCCTATGGGGTCACACACAATAGAACAAATTGTTAAAAAGGCGAAAGGGCTGATTTTTGGTCTGGCACGACTGTGCCAGATAGTGACCATGACTGTTCCAGTTAACGAGAACGACCGTGCCAATAATCGTCTAGGGCAAGGTAGTGTCGCACCAAATGGCACGACCGTCCCATTTTGTGACCACGACCTTGCCAAAGGTGCCTAGGCCGAAAATCATCAGTTTAATTGGGTGACGGGATTTAGGTCTCCTAGGTCCTTAAGGGTTAAGGACTAGGGACTATAAATACATCTATTCACCAGCCATTAAACATATGAAACCTAGTTATTTGGAGAAACAATATTCTTGATCTAAGATTGAGAATCAAAGATCAAGAATCCTAAATTCATATAGCCTATTTTGGATCTAGCAATCCAGATCAAGAAGGAGTTCTTGATATTCGTTCGCGTGTGGATATCCATAGAGGGTGATTGCTTAATCATCTTCTAGTTTGTGTTTCTGCGATCAAGACTTGAAGAAAAGCTTGGAGAAGATCGAATCTTGAAAAATAAAGTTTCAAGATCCAAAAATTTTAAAGCTCCATCACGGTTAGTATTCTAAATTCAACCCCGTATTAATTTAATCATCTTTAACGGATCTAGGCTTTTGGGTTTATTCTGCTGTGCATGATTGTGCAAAACCCATCAAATATTCTTTATATAATTCGAAGGATAGAGATTGGCGTCAAGAAATTTCTATCTTCCAAGTACTGAATCACACCATGCTTTTTCAACTTAGCCTCATCAATATATTTTTCACGATGAATTTTCTTAGATGAATGCAACAACCATTTTTTCATATGCACTTTCTTGAAAAACTCCAACGTAAAAATGGTTTAGGAAAATCATTATCATCATCAAAACTTCTCTCAAGAAAATCATCAGAAGATTCATGAATATCCGTGCATTAATAGGAACTCTAGGAGGTTTAGATGAACCAGATGTTACCTTATGTGTCACCTGCTTTCCAGTGGCACGTGAGGTAGCACTTTCTTTTACCTTGCCTTTAGTCACTCGTTTCTGGACAACAGCTAGGGGTTCGTCTTGATCCGCTACCCAATCTTCCAATGTCCCCACAGATTGAGTCTTCTTAGCTTCAAACTTGTAGTTTTCATCCGAGTTGTGGTCAGAGGAGAGACCAAGTGACTCTTTATCGGACAAAGTCATGGGATCAGAGGAGGTATTGGACCGAGATTTTGGGTTTGGATTGTTCCTTGCACTGAGTCGGCTTGAAGTCCTCTTTTTATAGGGTTGAGCAGCTGATTCGGAAGAAGAATGGGCTTTTCTTTTAGGTTTTTTGGTGGCGGTAAGCGGTGGTCGAGAGGCACTCACAGTGGGAGTAGGTTGGACTGAGGTAGCAACCATGGAAGACACATCAATGGACATGGCCATAAATGGAGAGATGTTAGAAACCATGGGATATGTGTCCATGGGTGAGGTAACACCCGAGACAACACCCGGTGACTCCTCCTCTAATGGTGCGGATTGGTTAGGGTTTTGAGAAGGTGATGCCATTGTCGAATTTTTGAGGTAGGAAAGGAGAATTTTGTATAAGGGTTTTGAGAATTTGGGGAAGGTTACTGAGATAGAGAAAAAGACGATGGAGAGGAGGGAGTATATATGTGTGTGTGTGAGAGAGAAAGAGAGAGTAAATAGGGATATGATTTTAGGAGGTTTGGAATGTGAATAGAGATAGAAGTTAATTTAGATTTAACTCTTATCACCTAAATTAACTAAGACCCATATTTTTAGTCACATTTAAACTATCGTAATTAAACATCCCCTATTAACTTGCACACAAAATAACCACTCCCTACACATCCGGACCACACAAAAACGGTGGCCATCATCAAATTTTTATTTTATTTTTTAGTTCAAAAGAAAATAAAATAACAATTAAAAGTAATGGGTAGAATAAGGGAGTAACCGATTTCCATAAAATTTTGAAGATAAAATCCAAGATTTTAGGAAAATAGTTACCAGAGAATTTTACCACAATTAAAAAAATTTGTTTAAGACTTTTTCAAAATTGTAAACTCTTTAAAAAATAAAAGACTTTCAAACTTTGAAAACTTAATGAACAAATCTGAAAGTAAATAAATAAAAACTGATATAGCACACACTAATGTGTTAATGACAACGATGGTAACACTTAAGATAACATACGTGATAAACATCCCTTGATAAATAAATTTATATTAAGGCATGTAAGGCATGATAAACCCCATTTTTGAACACTTGAGGTAGAGATATGCTTCTTTAATAAGCATTTGAGGCATAGCAAGCTTTTTTTTTTCACTTTTAAGCAGTTCAAACATAACAAATTTGGATTAAGCTTAATTTACACTTCTTTATCTACAAGGAAGCATCGTAGTAGTGAGCTCCGTGCCCCGAGTCCTTATAAAGTGTAAACATGCTTTAGTGATTTGTACCGTTCAAGTAGGATACACTGTAATAGCGAACTCCATGTTCCTAATACTTAGTACGAAATCACTTGATAACATCTCCCTTTGGCAAGAGTGCTGCATCGTCACAGCGAACGTCGTGCCTCGAGCTACTAAGGATATATTATCAGAGCGTTTTAGCCTTTTTGCCTCTGCTTTTATCAAAAAGATTAGCGACTTTGTCACTTTTGAGTATAAAGGGAATTTCATCAATAATGTTACTTTGGGTGTTATCATACCATAACAAAAAGATCAGTATGCGCCAACATCAATGGATTTAAAAGACTACCCATTGATAGATTGAAAACAGAGAAACATAAAAAATTTATGTTTTTATTTTATTTATTTTTGTAATAAAATATTATACAACAATAAAGATGATCCAAGTGGTTTAAACAAGTCACGGAACAAGAGACTTCTTCAAGTTAGAAAATCTCTTATGGTTAAAAACTTGAATTAAATATTCATCTTTTAAAGAGATAAAAATATTTTTAGATTCAAGCTTAGAAAGAAAACATGAATAGTTTACATTAGCATACCTTACCATGTCTCGATAATTAACCGGTTCCTTACGTCTAGTTTGTATCCCTTCATCTAATCTCCCTATCACTTGGGATACAGGATAATTCTTTTGAATCCTCAAAGAGGGAACCCTTCTGACGGGATCATCTACTCTATTGGAGTTCTCATTATTTTCATTTTCTGCAACTGGACTGACTTCTGGTGTTATCTCTGGCCGACATCTGGTCCAACACTTATGTCGACACTTGGTACAATATAAATGTCAAATTTACATTGAGGTTGTTCCAGCAGTACAAAATGAGGATAATCATCTGGCTCATCTGCAACACTTGACATATCATAAAAATAATATTTACAGATTCTTGAATAGTTTCCAATCTTAAATTATACACTCGATATGCATGATTGTCTTGAGAATATCCAAGAAAAATGCCTTTATCACTCTTACAGTACAACTTAGCTAAGTAATCACAATCTTTTAATACGAAACATGCACACTCAAACACATGGAAGTAATATACTTGTGGTTTCTTCCCATTCAAAATCTCATAGGGTGTCTGTGATGATCATGAATTCTTGAAATTCATAATCATCTAATTTCAAGGAATCAACCTTCTTCCTAATGTTAAGTTTAAGAGAGTAGAATTGTATGTGAGTTCGATATGCCAATTGATAGGTGGTAGTGTGAGAATGATGTGCTAAATGTGAATAGAGAGGTGGATTGAGCTTGAGAATGCTCAATATTTATCATTTTGTGGTTACATGAATTCGGTATTGAAATGAGAAGAAAAGTTGCGAAATGTGGAAGTTATGTGAGTATGAGTTTGTTTATGGTGCTTATGTAGCAGGTCGGGCCTACCGGCTCGGGTTGTTATAAATGGAGATTAAGAAAAAATAAATGTTGTGAGTAAGAAAAGTAAAGTAGAAACTTTAAATTGGGACGGAGGGAATATGTCTATGGGGTATATGTGACGCCCAGTTAATTGATCCATATTGCACGTATATACGTGCAATAATGAATAATTTGGATTTGTAATTCACAAATTATGTTATTATTTCATGTATAATAATATAATAATTAGTGTAACTTATTTTGGGATGGATGAAGTAATTTTTTAAATAGAACTCATTTAATAATTAGTGTAAATTATTATGGGACGGATGGAGTAAATTTTAAATATAACTCAATATACTAATATAATAAATGAGTACTTTGTTTTGAGATGGAAGTAGTAAATTTGGGTTGCTGTCAATTTGTATTCAATTATTGATGCTTGTAATTTAAGGGTATAATGGTAATTTGGTTAAGAGTAAATAAATGAATTAAAAATAAGAAGTTGCCAACAAGTGGAAATTTTGGAACTTGAGCTGGAGGAATTTCAAGGAGTAAACTACCAAAATGACCCGCGTACTACTCCAGAATATCATATTTACCTCCGAACTATTGAAACAACCAATCTAACATGCGTACTATTGATTAAATAACACAAATAACCAATATCGTTAAAAATGTTAGTGAAAATAAACGAGCGTTAGTTTTTTAACATCTATTACTATTAAAAATTTCAAATTACCCCCATAATCTAACAAAATTGTAACTCACTTACTTAAGTGCTAAATGACCAATTTACCCTTATTAGAATAGGGTTTTTACCAAGTGACGAATTCTTGTAAATGAACAAGTCTGTAAATTCAATTGTCAAGAAGAAATCATAAAAATTAGCAACCCAATATCACTCCATTTCCATCACCCCAGTTACACTTCCTCACCTGGCCTCCCACCCAATCCACCGCCACCTCCATTGCCTCTTTCACACCACCCTAACTCTTTCTACCAACTGTCACCTAAGCCAAAGATAAATTGGTTTTCACATTAGGCCATTTCGCAAAGGCATTGCCCCCCCCCCCCCCCTCTCCTCCTATCTCCTCGATGCTTCCATTTGATTTTTCTATCCCGTTTCTCCGATTTCTCACTAATTCAACCAAATGGGTCTTCTCTCCGACTCCCAGATCTCTCCTTTACTGTTGTGAGGATTGAGGAGATACAAAGAGGTAAAGCAAAAGAAAGAAAAGATACTAATAGGGTAGATCATGAGTATGATTATTGTTCAAGATCGTGTTAATTGGGGATTCTGGTGTCGACAAATCCAACATTTTGTCTAGGTTTACAAGGAATGAGTTCTGTTTGGAGTCTAAATCCACCATAGGTGAAACTGATTTGAAATTTCCAAGGTAAATGTTAAAGAAACGGGATCGGAGGCATCAACAATGATCCGTCGGAAAAGATGACGGGCTGACGGCGATTTCGGTGAGGGAAGGTCGGCAAAACGAGAAATTCCTAGGCGGAGAGAGAAGGTCGTGGGTGTGGGTGTGGGTGTGGGTGTGGGTGTGGGTGTGGGTGTGGGTGTGTTTCAGTATGTGCGTGTTTAGGAGGGTAGGGGAGAGTCGGGTTTTTGATTGGGGATGGGGTATTTTTGAAATTTAGATTTAGTCTTTTGGAAGATTATTAAGGGTAAACTGATCATTTAGCATTTAAGTAAGTGGGTTACTATTTCATTAGATTATGGGGTCAATTTGATAATAATATATGTTAGAAAACTAACGCTCATTTAATTTTACTAACATTTTTAACGATATTGGTTATTTTGGTTATTTTATCAATAGTACGCAGGTTAGATTGGTCGTTTTAATAGTACGGAGGTAAATATGATAATCTGGAGTAGTACGCGGGTCATTTTGGTAGTTTACTCGAATTTCAAGTGTTTGGTGATGAGTCATCCGGATTCCAAAAGACTATCTATTTACTTCTATTTTTTCAATTGAGAGATACACATCATTTGTGAGTTAGAATAGCAATCTCATTCATCAACTAAGCAAAAAAAAATAGAAGAAACGCAGAGAGAGAGAGAGAGCAGAGGAAATAAAGAAAAGAAAGGAAAATAGAAGGAGACGAACAAGAGAATGAAAATTGTAAGTGTGTGTTTATAAATAGCTATTGGGTATATATGTTCTTTTAGTGTGTCGTTAATTAGAAATATATAGTGAAATTGTTATAAGGATTTGCAATTTGGTGATGAATTTGTTTGAGATTTAATTAGAGAATAGTTAATTAGTCTTGTATGATACAAATTGTTTTTAAATCATGATGCAAAGTTGTATAAAATTGTGGGCATGAATATGATAATTGTTAAGTAAATCAAAACTGATTTAAATATGTGTAAATGTGTGTTAAGTTTGAATTTATACTTTAAGTCTCTCAGTTAATTAGAGTGTGTGTTTAATCAAAGATGGGTTTTGAAAAAGTTAATTTTAACATGAAAAGGAGTTACAGGGCTTTATTCTATAGTTCTCAGGTTGAAGGAAGCTATTTCCAACAAAATTTCAAATTGGTCACTGTATTTTGATAAATTTATTTTTGGTCCATATATTTGTAAATCGTCTAAATTGGTCCCTATATTCATGAGAATTCATTTTAGACCCCTGATTTTATTATAATTACAGTAAGTTCCCTTGTGATGTTAAGAATAACTAATAGAATTGAATTGATCATAACTTGGTTGTTATTAATCAGGATGAGATGGTTTTTGAGTCCATCTTGACTAATTTGTCGAGATCTTTTGAATGGAGTAGGTTCCAGAATTTGATGAATTTTGTATTTTCCGGAAATCTATATTTTTTTCCAGCTGCAGTACATCGTAGAGGTCATCAAAATCGATTAATCTTGTGTAATTCATAATTAATTCATCCGAACACGGAATCGAGTGATTCTTGAGTCTAAATTCACTAATTTTTCAGGTTCTTTCCAATTAAATATTTATTTCATATTAGTTCTGCATCTAAAAGTACCAGATTTAGCATTTTTGGTGACTGCTGCAGTTTAAAATGTGCTGAAATTGAGTAAACATGAATAATTTATAGAAATTTCATATGGAATTAGATTCTGATGATTCTTGGGTGTAAATCGAGTGTTTTTCAGAGAACTTTTCACTTATGCAATTTTAATGTGAATGTAATTATCTTGTGTGGTTGTTGACCTTAAGTTCAACTGTGGATATTATGTTTAGATAACATTTTTGGTGAGTAAACGATTTTGATAAACGGATCAAAGAGTCATGAAGATTGGATTGAATAAGCATTTGAGGTAAGAAACTTATCTTACACTTGTTTTTCATATTATACATGAAATTCTTAGCATTTTATGCTTATAAGCGATGTGATTGTGGCTTTAATGAGTTGAATTCATGGGATTATATGAGTGCTAATGGTTGGAAATACCATAAACTTGGTATTATATGATAAAATTTGAGTATTATATTAATCGAAGAATCATTTATGTACTTAAATATGGGAAACATAGAATAGTAACTTGTGTAGTGTGTTGCGATTTAATGATGTATTGAATCATTATGGTTATATGAGTTTTATCTTGAAAGAAAGTAAAATGATGGGGAATGTAAGGTAATGAAGAGTACTTCATAGTTATGATGAGAATACAAGTAGGAATTGTTGTGGTTTAAAGTGGTGGGACATATACTGAACAAGAATTCGATGTGGGATTCACTATGTGAATATGGAATAAATATCGAACACGAATCCAATGTGGGATTCATTATTAATATTTGTGGAACAAATACCATCTACTATTGTACTTCTAGCAACATCAGGAGATGTTATATTGGTATGGATATGAGTATGTACATGAATCCAATATGGGATTCACTATATGAGTACGAATATGAATACCGAACACGAATCCAATGTGGGATTCACTATATGTATATGGAAATAATACCGAACACGAATCCAGTGTGGGATTTACTAAATATGGATATGACAGTATAATTGTAAATGTCGAGTTGTATATATATATGTCCGAAAAGAGGAATGGGTTGTGGTTTTGTGTTGACAGGAAATTGGAATTGAGGAAGTGGATGTTACAAATTGTTGTATAGTTTTCTATACTTAAAATGATTATGCTTATCATAGGATGTAGGGTTTCTTACTGAGTTATACTCACTCTTATTTGTTTAAATGTTGAAACAGGAAATATCTAGCTATAGAAGACCAAGACATCAACTGAGGATAGAAGGGGGAAACAAATGGGTAGTTCTTTAAGGTCTTTGACCTAGATTGTCATAGAAAATGAAGTTTATGCATAAATTTGTTTAGGGCCATATATATGACTTAATGTTTGTATTAAATCAGTTAGCTCCTAGTAGTGTCTATAGAGTTGTACATGTGAGTACAAGAGTTTTGTTTTGTAGACTCTTGATGTTCTAGTTGTTGTAGTCATGTTAGTGTGTGGTTCAAGAGTTGTATTACTCTTGATTGTGATTGTGTAGATGAAGGAAATTTTTTTAGCACCGATTTTAAGAGTTGTGATGTCATGTGGATATCCTTCAAGCCCAAATAGTTGTAAAATGTGAGCCTATTTTTCGGGCTTGACAGTGTCATTGTTAAACCAAGTCATAGAGTGACTCTATTTGA
Organism: Campanula takesimana; assembly: GCA_026119855.1. Lineage (NCBI taxonomy): Eukaryota > Viridiplantae > Streptophyta > Magnoliopsida > Asterales > Campanulaceae > Campanula > Campanula takesimana. The sequence continues at coordinate 200,597 of JAOWBW010001223.1, read as the reverse complement.
AATGTGATAAGTCGTGCTCAAAGCTTCAGCCCAAAATCTTTTTTAAATCTCTTTTGATAATAACATGACACGGGCCATATCAAGCAATGTCCTATTTTTCCTTTTGGCCACCCCATTCCGTTGATGTGATTTATGTAAGAGACAATTATCCCACATCTTCTAAAGAGAGAAATATGGACCGGTATATAGATTTGAGGAGTTACTCTTCTTATCACCGTTTGGTTTTAAGGTGGAACCTCCAACATAGTCCATTCCCAACTCAGTCCAGCCCATGCTAACACTCGAGCCTCTCGCTTCTTCTTACCCCATCTCTAATTCTAAGACGGTATCAGAGCTACCGATCTATGCTGGCCTAACTTTCGCTACTTCTACATGGGACACGCACTAGTACATATTGATACTTAGGAAACACCCCTTACATAGCGCTTTTTTAAAGCGTTATGCAAGATGTAAGCTTACATAGCGTATACCCCATTTTGAATTTAATAATTAAACCGAAAAAAAAAAAATTAAAAAATGCTATAATAGCGCATAAAACTGAAACGCTATGTGTGAATATAGCTTATGTAGCGTATATAATAAGCGCTACCGTACTATGCGCTTCCTAAGCTGTATTTTTTTTTCTTTTTTTGGTTTAAAGAAGGGAAATCCTTCACTCCCCGCTCCCTCCCCACTTCAGCCAAACCGACGCCATCGCCACATTCTCTCTCTCTAAAACCTAAATACTCAAATCCACCATGACTACCAATTCCCACCATACCCAACCATTAATCCAGCCACTACCACCAATTACGACCGCCCTCACCATTAGCTCCGGCCTCATCCAAACATTCTTCTTTTCAGTTTGGGATTCTGATCCTTCGATTAGTTCTACACTTCTCAAATCCAACATAGAAGGCGGTTTCTGTTTTTTTTTCCTTCCTCCCTCCCACGATCTCTCTTCTTGAGTGGATACAGAAGCGAAGCTGGCATAAGAATACCCCAACAGATGGTGTTGCAGGTTTCCTCTTCGCTTCTGCTCTCTCCAATAACGACGTCCTCACAGACTTATGCCACAGCACCCAACAAATCCCGGCTTCTAATGGTCAGAAACACCACCAAAATTAAACCCTTGGTGTGGATCAAGTGGATGGTAGTGGAGGTGATCTAATTGGGATGGCGATTTGAGCAGCTTTAGGATTGAACCCTAAAGCTCAATCCTAAAGCTCCTGACACACAATTCTAGTAGCTTTTGAACCCAAGGCTTCTATAACTCCATTCTCTTTTCATTCGGTACAGGCGGAATTGCTGGGAATTGATATGCCCACTCCCCCAAATCGAAAAAGGCCCTTGAGAATCAACAGGTTTGTTTGTTGTTTAATGGTTATTGTTTATGGCTTTATTGTACTTATAATACTAAAATTTCTTAAGTTTAATGTTTTCTTCAAATATGTATTTGTATATTACTACTCCCTTTGTCCTAATTAATTAATCAATCTCTCCTTGGGTTTCATTTTATTGTATCTATTATTTGTCATTGCAGAACCTAGATGGCAACCACGCTGGTCGTAGGCCCAAAACACCTAATTCAAGAAAGCAGGAAAATGTAAGATTTTTTTACAATACACAAAATTGACGTTTGTTGGTTGAGAAGTTTTCATTTTCGATTAAGTTGGTTAGTGGAATTTTGCGAATTTGGATTGCTAGAAATAATTAAGGCGAGTCATAAGCTGAGTACGATCAAAGAGCCTATCTCTTACTACATACGTCCTAAAATATGCAAGATCATTTTTGTTCTTCATATTCATTGAGAATTAAAGCTTACAAAGACTTCTCCCGCCTCATTTGAAACTTCATCATTTTCTTAGGCACAGGGGATGTAAGAGAACAATATTTATATGCAAAAGTAGTGTGGCTGAAAAATATTTTGCGAGTATACTAAGTGGAGTATAATTTATAAGTGGCGACTTCAATTTAAGCGTGTGAGTATGAGAAGACATTTTTATTACTGCGTTGAGTCCCTAATGACCTCCTATTTTTGGGGTTGCAAGGAAATTAATGATGTTAGCAAATAAACATTCAGTTTGGACTTTTTTTTTATTAAATTGATACTCCTACATATGAGCCAGTAGTACCATTTTCGAGATTCATGGGTTTTTATGTGTTCAGGGTTTTATTTATTGAAGACCCCCTGGCTTGGGCAGTAAAGTAATTGTATTAAGGGTTGCGAGCAGTTGATTTGAGAATGCTTTCATATTTAGCTTGGTTAATTCGTAGTACCTTTTTTTATTTAAATTAGATGTTTCAGCAGCTGAGTTTTGGGATATGAGGGCTGCATACATGTTATTTTTGTGTGTGTTTGTTTGTGTAGGGGGTTGAGTGTAATACCCGGTTAGAGGGAGTATTTTTATTTATTTTAAAATTCCTTTTTTCGTTTTGGGCTCAATTAATTAAGTTTGGTGTTGGACTAAAATCCGGGCCCAAATAAATTAAAACCCATTAGGATTTTGAAATCCTTTTTAATTAGGGAAATTAGGAACCCTAAAATATATATACTCTTACCTAGCCTAATTATCTCTACCGCAAAGAAAAATAAAAAGGAGAGATCGGGAGAGCGCAGCTGCGAAAAGGAGAGAGAGCAGAGGCGAGAGAGAGAGAAAAGGAAGAAGAGAAGAAGAAGGGAGTGCGGATCAAGGTAAAACCATACTCCCTAAGTTTGAATTTTTTGTATTATTTTGGTTTAGTGAATTGGAGGGGGTTTTGAACTAAAACCCTAACCCTAAAAGATGAACTAGGGTTTATGAAAGTGAGATTTAAAAGTGATATTGATGGGTTAAGGATTAGTATGTGTGTGTGTGTGTGCGAATATTGCCGGGTGTGTGTGTGGATGGGCTGCGTGTGTGTGTGCATGGGCAGTGTGTGTGTGTGTGTGTTTGTGTGTGCGTGTGTGTGTGTTAACAGTAAGGTGTGCGTGTGTTTTGTGTGTGCTGTGGGGGTGTGTTCAGTGTGTGTGCTGTGGGGGTGTGTTCAGTGTGTGTGCGGTGCTGTGAATAGTATTTTTCAAAGCTGTGAATTGTATTTTTGAAGCTGTGAATAGTATTTTTGAAGCTGTGAATAGTATTTTCGAAGCTGTGAGCAGTAAATTATAAGGCTGTGAATAGTGTTTTGGTGTGGGTAATTAAACAATAAAAACACGATGTGGAGAATGGAATTAATGTAACCCTAGGGATATTTTAGTAATCCGAAAGGGGTATTTTGGGAATACCAATAATTGGTAGAACGAACCCTAACCAAGAGTTTAAGAAGATGAACTCGTGAATCTAAGAAAGTAAAATAAAGTATAATGGGGACGGGGAATTAAGTGATTCATGTTCCTAAGAAATCCTCATTTACATGTTTGTAGATTGTGCACGTGAGTTTGCTAAGTGAAGAACGCAAAGTCAAGGTAAGGGATTACGATCCTTAGTTCTTGATGTCTCGATCCTTTAATGTAGGATTCCTATATATTCTTTCATGAGTAGTTACCTAGTGGCGGTAACATTTGAATTCTTAAAAGTTGTGAACGCCTTTTGAATGTTCCTACCCCTTGACATGTTTTAAATCAATGGGCACCAAAACATATCCTTGAAATTGTATGGTGTTCTCGTACCTTGAACACTAAGTTGAAACCTTGCTATATCTTAATGTGGTATAGACATTCGCTTACTTTGCTATATCTTAATGTGGTATAGATATTCGCTTACTTCGCTATATCTCAATGTGGTATAGACGGACTAAGTAGGTTAATCTAGTTTGAAATGAAAAAGAACTAGACTTATGTACTGCTTAAATGAAGTAGTTGATTATCATGATAAATCTTAAATGTCCTGATCAGGCATTGCACCTGAAATGGTGACGTTATCTGGAAATTGACGGACTCGAAAGTAAATGCCACGTTCATTTTGAAAAGTTTATTAGTTAACTGTTTTTTTGAATCTTAACGGTTAACTTGATATTCAATGAAAGCTTATCTTTGAAAATATTATTGTTGTTCGTTCTTCCGGTCATCTCTCCTTAGAACCCGGAGAGATCCCGTATGAACTTACTGATCATTGTTCGCTCACCCCTTCCATAATATTTGTTCTCCAGGATATAAATAGGAGACGGTCTCGAAGGACAAAAGAAGAGTTGTTGAGGTGAAATGAAGATCCTTGATGACGAAGTTTAAGAAGTTTTAGTAGTAGTCAGAATGTTTATTTTGAATGATGGTTATGTCTAGCCGTTGGAGTTTTAAAAGACAGTTAAATTCGCTTCCGTTATTTATTTTGAATAGTGGTTAGAGATACTAGCCGTTGATGTTTGAATTATTGTTTAAGACCGTTGTTTTCCCGCGTTTGGGGACGGATTTTATTAAAGGATATTATATTATATTACTCCGAAATTCGGGGTGTTACAGTTGGTAATCAGAGCTCCGGTTTAGGTTTACATGGGAGACTATAGAAAGAAGTTAAGACTATGAGGATAAATAGTACTTAACATAGATTGGGCTTTAGAACTCTGATAAGGAAGATAGTACTTTTGAGGAAACTTTCTAAATTGGGAAACTTACCTTTTGAGGAAACTTTCTAAATTAGGAAACTTTCTAAATTGAGGAACTTTCCAAATAAGGAAACTTACTATTTTGGGAAAGAACCTAAGATAGGAAACGTCCTTTTTATGTCTTTCTTTTATATGCTTAAGATGACGGTTATTTGACTTTAAGTATGTGATTCTAACGTTGATTGTGTCCAAATTATAGGAAATGGACGGACTTAAGGACAAAATGATGAAGAATTTGAGGCATAAGACACCGAAGGAAAGGGCAGCTCTGAGGCATGCATGGACTGTCAGAAAGCTCAAGAAGCAGCTTAAACATGAAAAGAAGAAAACAGACTCTACATTTGAGCGATGGATGTATACTAGGGAAAGGTGGCATAAAGCGGTAGATGAAGTGGAGAAGCTAAAAGAGGTTGTGAATAAGCAAGACGTGTATGAAGCCTCGATAAGGGAAGAATATTACAGAAATTACTACAAAGTCCCAGAACTTGAGGAAGCACCCAATGTGGGGGAAATGGGAGCCAACGAGGAAATAGAGGAACTAGAAGAGGAAGAAGCGGTAGAGATAGAGGTCATAGTGGAGGGCAACGAAGCTGCCCCAATTGTGATCGAAGATGAGGAAGAACTGGAGGAAGCACCGGTTCGTAGGCCGAGAGGAAGGCCAAGAGGTTCAAAGAGTGCACCAAGGGTCCCTAGTGGAAGGCCTAGGGGAAGGCCTAGGAAGAATGTAGGCCGTGATTGAGGAACGAAATTTAGAATTATTTTATTCTTAGTATTAATAGCTAGCCTAGTCAGTTAGATTCTTTTAGTAGAACTCTCGTTTTGTTTGGATTCCAAAATTCTTTTAATAAAATTATTGAAGTTATTTTAGCATATAGTCTTGTAAATTGTTTTGTTTTAAAGTTGTGGCAAACGAACTAATTAAAACAAGAAATAGGGGTCAAATGAAAAGATCATGAATGAAATTGGCTTAGTGAAACAGCCAAGTGAAAGTTAGTTTCGGTCAGAGTAGAATGATTGAAACAAGCATAAGCGGCCTAATGAAATGGCCAAGGCAAAGAAGAACCAAAGAAATCTTTTGAAATGAATGTATGATTGGTCGGGGAAGACGGCCAAATATAACCGAAAGTATGGTCTAGCGAAATGACCTATGAAAGTAAAATCAAGATTTATAGAAAGAAATAATAAAGATAGGGGTATAATGAGACCCAAGAAATGTAGTAAAATTTACTATAATAAGAAAGTGTTGGCTTAGTAAACGGCCATAGGTCTAAGTGAATGACCTTTATTTAAATAACAAGCCTAGTAAGGCGACCTCAGTGTATGTTGTGAAAGTAAAAGTATAAAGTGCGCGAGAGCGTGTAAAACGTTTTGTATTCACAGTATTAATAGATATCCTGTTATCCTCAGATGTCGAGGAACAACAGAAGGAGCAATGCCGGAAACGATGGTGGACAAGATCCCAACATGACTAATTTACTACAGACATTAGCTCAGACAATGGCTGGAATCGGCCAAGTAGTGCAAGGATTGGCAGCTCAGCAGCAGCAACCACAACCTCAACCAGTGACACAGAGAGACCCTCTTGAGTCGTTTCAGAAAATAAACCCAGAGTCATTCTCTGGAGAGCCAAAAGATAAGCCAGAGGATTGGATAAAAGATATGGAGAAGATTTTTGAGACGTTGACTTGCACAACAGAACAACAGGTGGTATTCGCAACGTTCATGTTTAAAGGGAAGGCTCTTAAATGGTGGGAAGCCGAAAAGAGAGCATCAGCTGCGCGTGGAGATGAGGCCTTCACGTGGAACAGGTTTAAGACGGTGTTTTATGAGAAGTATTACCCCGCAAGTGTCCGCAATGAGAAAGTAGCGGAGTTCCTGATGCTGACTCAGGGTAGCATGACCGTAGATGATTACTGCGCTAAGTTCACAGAGCTGCTGGAATTCGCTCCGACTTTCTTTGATAACGTGGGGCAGAAAGCCCGTAAGTTTGAAGCGGGATTGAGTGACCGCATAAGGTTCAGGATTACACCTTTAATGCTGCCAACATACAGTGACATTGTGGACCGGGCAAGGTTGGTAGAGAAAGAATCTGATAATTACCGCAGCAAGAAAGAGGAAAAGAAGAAAGCCATTGAAAAGGAATCGACTGGATGGAAAGGAAGTTCCGAAGGATGGAACCGAGATGGGGGTAACAAGCGAAAAGCCAGTGATGATAATCGTGGGAAAGAAGGTACTGGGAATAAGTATCAGAACAAGGACTTCAATAACCGCCGAGATGGAGACAAAAATGATGCTCGTGATAAGGGGACGGGCGAGAAGTGTCAGTCCTGCCAGGGAAGGCACAAAACCGAAGACTGCTGGTTCAAGGAAAAGAAATGCTACAACTGCGACAAGATGGGACACCCGTATTGGAAATGCCCAGAACCAAAGAAGAACAACAATGCACAGGGAGCTAAGGATGGCGACAAGGACAAAGGTGGAGGCCGTGGTCGTGTGTTCACTATGACGGCTAGAGATGCAAGAGCTTCAAACGATCTGGTAGCAGGTACTCTTCGACTCTGCCTTCGAAATGTATATGCCTTGATTGATACGGGCGCTACGCACTCCGTTATTAGTACGCGAGTGGCGAAACAAATGAAATTGAAATCTGAAGAATTAGAGACACCTCTAGTGATAGATACACCTACTAGAGAATCGATTCCTATTGTGTCTATATATAGAAAGTGCCCGTTAAGCATAGGTGAAATGGAACTAGAGGTTGATTTGATCGAATTAGAGATGGGAGAGTTCGATGTAATCTTAGGAATGGACTGGTTAGCTGCATACCATGCCCATGTTGACTGTTTCAAGAAGGAAGTTCACTTTAGGTTGCCATCTGGTGAAGAGTTTCGTTTTCAAGGCATGAAGCCTAGAACCAGATTGGACTTCATCTCTGTGATGAGAGCTCGCAGGTTGCTAAGGAAAGGATGTGAGGGGTTTTTGGCTTACGTTGGAAAAACCGATAGTGGGGAGATTAGTATAGAATCTTTGTCAGTAGTTAGAGAATTTGCAGATGTGTTTCCAGAGGAATTGCCTGGTATACCACCAGAGAGGGAAGTGGAGTTCTCTATCGATTTGGCACCAGAAACCGCGCCAATATCAAAGGCACCTTACAGAATGGCTCCGGCAGAATTGAAAGAGCTAAAAGAGCAACTACAAGAACTGTTGGATAAGGGTTTGATTAGACCAAGTGTATCGCGATGGGGTGCACCTGTATTATTCGTAAAGAAGAAGGATGGGTCAATGAGAATGTGTATCGACTATAGAGAACTGAACCGCGTGACGGTGAGGAATCAGTACCCATTACCAAGGATAGATGACTTATTTGACCAACTTCGGGAGCGTGTTACTTTTCGAAGATAGATTTGAGATCTGGTTATCATCAGTTAAGGGTGAAAAAGGAAGACATTGCGAAGACGGCCTTTAGGACAAGGTATGGTCACTACGAGTTTTTGGTGATGCCTTTTGGGTTGACTAATGCGCCTGCCGCGTTTATGGAGTTGATGAATAGGGTATTTCAGGAACTTCTGGACAAATGTGTCATAGTATTCATTGATGATATTCTAGTCTACTCAAGGACTAAGGAGGAGCACGAGGAGCATTTGAGGTTAGTGTTACAAATCTTAAGGGAACAACAATTGTATGCTAAGTTCAAGAAGTGCGAATTCTGGTTGGAAAAAGTAGCGTTCTTAGGCCATGTTATATCTAAGGAGGGGGTAGAAGTGGACCCGACAAAGATAGAGGCTATCGTGAACTGGGAGAGGCCTACTACTGTTAGTGAAATAAGGAGCTTTTTGGGTTTGGCTGGTTACTATAGGAGATTCGTTGAAGGTTTCTCTAAATTATCTGTGCCATTGACAAGAGTGACTCAAAAAGGAGTAAAATACGTTTGGTCAGAGGAGTGTGAGAAGAGTTTTCAAGAGTTGAAGCGACGATTGGTGTCTGCACCCGTTCTTACATTACCCTCTGGATCAGAAGGGTTGGTAATTATAGCGATGCGTCGATTAAGGGATTAGGCTGCGTGTTAATGCAGAGTGACAAGGTTATAGCATATGCATCGAGACAATTGAAGGTCCATGAAAAGAACTACCCGACTCATGATTTAGAATTAGCCGCGGTAGTATTTGCATTGAATATTTGGAGACATTACTTATATGGGACGGCCAAATTTATACGGATCATAAGAGTCTTAAGTACATCTTTACTCAGAAAGAACTTAACATGAGGCAAAGGCGATGGCTCGAATTATTAAAAGACTATGATTGTGAAATCTTATATCATCCTGGGAAAGCCAATAAGGTGGCGGATGCGCTAAGTAGGAAGAATCATGGAACCCTAGCGACGTTAAAGCCTAAGGAGGTAAGTACGTGGAGTCGTATTGAGATGTTAGGCGTGAAGGTAAGAGTTCAAGGCTATATGGCACATTTGAGTGTACAGCCTACGCTGTTGGATAGAATCAAAATAGCGCAAGTAACTGATGAAGAAGTGAGCAAAGTACGTGCAAACTTAATGGAAGGAAAATGGAAGGACTTTCGTATGGGAGAAGACGGGATTGTGAGGTACCAATCAAGGATTTGGGTGCCAAGCAACGAAGACATCAAAAGAGAGATTTTAAATGAAGCTCATTGTTCGAGGTTTTCTGTGCATCCGGGGAGCACAAAAATGTATAGAGACCTGAGGGAATCTTATTGGTGGAATCATATGAAGGGAGATGTGGCAGAATTTGTGTCAAGATGCTTAGTGTGTCAACAAGTAAAAAGTGAGCATCAAAGGCCTGCAGGATTATTGCAGTCGTTACCTATCCCTGAATGGAAGTGGAACACATAGCTATGGATCTGGTGGTTGGATTACCGAAGACGTTGAAAGGGTATAACGCAATTTGGGTGATAGTAGATAGGCTCACTAAATCGGCCCATTTTCTGGCAATCAAGGTGACAGATTCGCTAGAAAAGATGGCTAAGTTGTATATTGATGAGATTGTAAGGTTGCATGGGATACCGGTGTCAATAGTGTCTGATAGAGATGCGCGATTTACGTCAAAATTTTGGAAAAGTTTGCAACAAGCTTTGGGGACAGAGTTGACAATGAGTACAGCTTTTCACCCGCAGACCGATGGGCAATCAGAGAGAACTATTCAGACATTGGAAGATATGTTAAGGGCTACATCTTTAGATTGGCAAGGAACTTGGGATGAACATTTGCCATTAGTAGAGTTCGCATATAATAACAGTTTCCATGCTAGTATTGGAATGGCACCGTACGAGGCACTGTATGGGCGAAAGTGTAGATCACCGACTTGTTGGGATGAAGTGGGTGAAAGGAAGTTGACTGGACCAGAAATTGTCCAAGTGACGGCGGACAAGGTACAACAGATAAGAAATTGGCTTTTGACTACGCAGAGCAGACAGAAATCCTATGCTGATCGTAGAAGACGTGACTTAGAATTTCAAATCGGGGATCGAGTATTTTTGAAGATCTCGCCAACGAAAGGAATTATGAGATTTGGTATTCGCGGGAAGCTAAGCCCGAGGTACGTGGGACCGTTCGAAATTTTGGAAAGAGTTGGAGCAGTGGCTTATAAATTAGCCTTACCGCCGGTACTAGCGGGAGTGCATAATGTGTTCCATGTATTGATGTTAAGGAAGTACATTTCCGACCCAAGCCATGTGATCGAGTATAAGCAGCTTAGAGTTCGAGCTGATCTAAGCTATGATGAAAGGCCCGTAAAGATTGTCGACCGCAAGGATCAGATTTTAAGGAAAAGTGATCCCTTATGTAAAAGTGCAATGGAGCAACCATACAGAAAGAGAAGCTACATGGGAGCTCGAGAGCGAAATGCGAGAAACGTATCCCGACATATTTTCAGAATGACGAGTTCGGTTTGGAGGACAAACCCTTTTAAGGAGGTAAGAATGTAATACCCGGTTAGAGGGAGTATTTTATTTATTTTAAAATTCCTTTTTCGTTTTGGGCTCAATTAATTAAGTTTGGTGTTGGACTAAAATCCGGGCCCAAATAAATTAAAACCCATTAGGATTTTGAAATCCTTTTTAATTAGGGAAATTAGGAACCCTAAAATATATATACTCTTACCTAGCCTAATTATCTCTACCGCAAAGAAAATAAAAAGGAGAGATCGGGAGAGCGCAGCTGCGAAAAGGAGAGAGAGCAGAGGCGAGAGAGAGAGAAAAGGAAGAAGAGAAGAAGAAGGGAGTGCGGATCAAGGTAAACCATACTCCCTAAGTTTGAATTTTTGTATTATTTTGGTTTAGTGAATTGGAGGGGGTTTTGAACTAAAACCCTAACCCTAAAAGATGAACTAGGGTTTATGAAAGTGAGATTTAAAAGTGATATTGATGGGTTAAGGATTAGTATGTGTGTGTGTGTGTGCGAATATTGCCCGTGTGTGTGTGGATGGGCTGCGTGTGTGTGTGCATGGGCAGTGTGTGTGTGTGTGTTTGTGTGTGCGTGTGTGTGTTTAACAGTAAGGTGTGCGTGTGTTTTGTGTGTGCTGTGGGGGTGTGTTCAGTGTGTGTGCTGTGGGGGTGTGTTCAGTGTGTGTGCGGTGCTGTGAATAGTATTTTTCAAAGCTGTGAATTGTATTTTTGAAGCTGTGAATAGTATTTTTGAAGCTGTGAATAGTATTTTCGAAGCTGTGAGCAGTAAATTATAAGGCTGTGAATAGTGTTTTGGTGTGGGTAATTAAACAATAAAAACACGATGTGGAGAATGGAATTAATGTAACCCTAGGGATATTTTAGTAATCCGAAAGGGGTATTTTGGGAATACCAATAATTGGTAGAACGAACCCTAACCAAGAGTTTAAGAAGATGAACTCGTGAATCTAAGAAAGTAAAATAAAGTATAATGGGGACGGGGAATTAAGTGATTCATGTTCCTAAGAAATCCTCATTTACATGTTTGTAGATTGTGCACGTGAGTTTGCTAAGTGAAGAACGCAAAGTCAAGGTAAGGGATTACGATCCTTAGTTCTTGATGTCTCGATCCTTTAATGTAGGATTCCTATATATTCTTTCATGAGTAGTTACCTAGTGGCGGTAACATTTGAATTCTTAAAAGTTGTGAACGCCTTTTGAATGTTCCTACCCCTTGACATGTTTTAAATCAATGGGCACCAAAACATATCCTTGAAATTGTATGGTGTTCTCGTACCTTGAACACTAAGTTGAAACCTTGCTATATCTTAATGTGGTATAGACATTCGCTTACTTTGCTATATCTTAATGTGGTATAGATATTCGCTTACTTCGCTATATCTCAATGTGGTATAGACGGACTAAGTAGGTTAATCTAGTTTGAAATGAAAAAGAACTAGACTTATGTACTGCTTAAATGAAGTAGTTGATTATCATGATAAATCTTAAATGTCCTGATCAGGCATTGCACCTGAAATGGTGACGTTATCTGGAAATTGACGGACTCGAAAGTAAATGCCACGTTCATTTTGAAAAGTTTATTAGTTAACTGTTTTTTTGAATCTTAACGGTTAACTTGATATTCAATGAAAGCTTATCTTTGAAATATTATTGTTGTTCGTTCTTCCGGTCATCTCTCCTTAGAACCCGGAGAGATCCCGTATGAACTTACTGAGCATTGTTCGCTCACCCCTTCCATAATATTTGTTCTCCAGGATATAAATAGGAGACGGTCTCGAAGGACAAAAGAAGAGTTGTTGAGGTGAAATGAAGATCCTTGATGACGAAGTTTAAGAAGTTTTAGTAGTAGTCAGAATGTTTATTTTGAATGATGGTTATGTCTAGCCGTTGGAGTTTTAAAAGACAGTTAAATTCGCTTCCGTTATTTATTTTGAATAGTGGTTAGAGATACTAGCCGTTGATGTTTGAATTATTGTTTAAGACCGTTGTTTTCCCGCGTTTGGGGACGGATTTTATTAAAGGATATTATATTATATTACTCCGAAATTCGGGGTGTTACATTGAGATTACTCCTTTCATTGCTGAATAAAAAACCCTTAAACATTGAAATCCATTTCACTTAGTTCGTCCTTTTGTATGTATTGCTCAGATTACAATATAAACTGATACATAAATCTGGTTTTGGGTAAGGTCGTGCAACTCATGGCTTTAGAGACTTCTATTATTTAGTCCATGATTATTAATATATGAGCAAGAGGATGCAGTAGGAGTTGTTTGACCACTGACTTTGGCTTTCAAAGTGGTGAATGGCTTCCGACTACACAAAATGAAGTCTGTTAATTTCTTTCTTTTAAATCTGTGAAATTGTTATCTGCTTAATACGAATAATTGTTATTTGCTAACAGTTTATTTCATCTTTTGAATCAGGGCCCTACTCCTGGTCTCATCAAAGGCGATGTGCCATGCCAAACTTGAAGGAGGATTCTCTCTAACACAGAGCGTGTGAAAGGGTAAACATCTTTGTTATTGCAGCCCAAGAATATTGTTAATATAATTTTGGGACCTTTAGAATTTTAGTTATCAGTTGGGTCACAACAACATGTACAGGTATACTACTTGTCTTAGATGATGCTTGGTCTGGATATGAATCCCTTGTGAAGAAGTTGGTGTTCATTGTTACTCCATACAGAATCTTGGTTCAACGTATTAGTCATGGCTCGCTAGTGATTCTTTTCCGTGGATTTGTAGAATTTTGGTGTTCTATCATATACATTCTCATTGTTAATAGGTCGGAGAGTTGTGATTATATTCTGTGATATTTGAATTTATTCTAGTCAATTAGTCATAGTTGGTTAAGTGACTAAGTTTTGATGTATTCTGTACAATGTATCTTGAAGCCTGATCAGTGCTCCTATCCCACCTTAATTTACCATGGTAAACATTAAGCTCTTTGCCCTCAGGTCATGTTGCACGTTATCATTTGAAGAAAAAATATAGGTTATCTCCTGTCTGATCGCATGTCTTCTTGCAGGTTGTATACAATGCGAACAGCCTCTCAAAGTTGGTAACGAGAAGCAAAAGATTCAGAATTGGCTTGACTACTATCAACTGAAATATAGTAGGAGTCAGGTAAAAAAACCTGTAATAAAGGTATCGCATCATCTCAATTTTTGATGGCTCTCATGAGTGCCAACACGTAAACGGTACTTTTGCCATTCCATTACTAACATCTTCTAAGGAAAATGTTTTTTGATTAAGTAGACGGGTCTACTTGGCTTGTTTGGGAAGAGGGTGGATGCCATTAATTTTTATATTTCTGAGATTGAGAGACTATCAAAAGAAGTAAGTACTGAACTTGCATTTTGTTAAATGATGCTTATATTCCTTTTTTAGGCACTTTATGAAACCTAAAGAAGTAAGTACTGAACTTGGCCACGTTTTTATCTTCTCCCAAATAGGATTTCATTGTTAATCTGAAAAAAACCATTGGTAGGTTGTTTGGGACGGAGGTAGTATGTTTTTTTTTCTTTCTATTCTGCATTCAATAAGAGGTAGGGATTTAACTTCAGAAAGTGAAGTAGAAATAGCTTGCACTGTTAAAAATAAAGAAGAAATATTGATGTTTCCTAATTTAAGAAACCTGGTAAAATTTTGACTGCTTGTGACTTGATCAGGGAAGAAAGAAGGCAATGTCAACGATGAAGAATATTCTAGAGGAGAGGCGGGCAAGACCTAGAGAGCTCAAAACTGATTTCTTCATTAAAGGCGTCCGTCCCGGAAATTACAGTTTATATGCTTTTGTTCCGGTATTAGGGTGTATGTAATGAATGGGTTAATGTTGAAAAATTAACTATATTGTTGATGATCGAGAACAAAGATCAAAATCTTGTTAGTTTATAACTCTTGTGGATGATTGTAAGAATTATTGTTGGTGTATGTAATGAAAGGTTGATTGTTATTGTTGAATGAAATGTTTGTTAGTTAATATTAATTTTTATTTATTCAATTTCAAGGTTTATTTTTATATAAAAATAGGTGGAGCAGGGACAAAATATGATTAAAAAAAAAGATAGCCTTAGATAGCGTTTTTTATGCGCTATCTAAGTTAGCTGACATTTACAAAAAAAACACCTTAGATAGCGCATAAAAAGCGTATATGCAGTTGATTTCTGAAAAACGCTATGTTAGATCCTTCGCTTAGACATCGCATAAAAAGCGCTATGCAAGCTTACATAGCGGTCGCTTGTATAGCGCTTTTATGCGCTATGTAAGGCTTAAAAAACGCTATGCAAGCCTAAATCTGTACTAGTGACGTGCAGGCCCAACGGCCCACGATTCTGCTTCGCGCCACCCGATTAACAAATCCACGTTGTAAACCTTGGTAAAAGCCCAGCTATACATGAGGGGGCGTGTAAGAGACAATACATGACGGGGTGTGTAAGAGACAATTATCCCACATCTTCTAAAGAGAGAAACATGGACCGGTATATAGATTTGAGGAGTTACTCCCATTATCACCAATTGGTTTTAAGTTGGAACCTCCAACATAGTCCATTGCCGGCCCAATCCAGCCCATGCTAACACTCGGGCCTCTCGCATCTTCTTACTCCATCTCTAATTCTAAGAATTTAGATAACGAAAAATCATGGTTTATACCTTTTTTTTCTTACAAAAAGTATAAAAGGAAACATTTGTAAATTATTTTCCATGATTGGATCTTATACGAAAAATAGGTGAGCAAAACATGTTTTTTATTTTTGGAATACAAGAGTTTAAACTTTATCTAAAGTTTCAGATTTTTCTATTAGGAAATATACCCATGAAAACTTAGAGAAATCATCAACTGTAACAAAAATATACCTCTTACCTCCCAGGTTTTCTACCTCGATTGGACCCATCAAGTCCATGTGCAAAAGTTGAAAACAATGTGTTGTCCTAAAGTGTTGCTCCTGGTGTTGGGCAACACTGTGGATAACACGAGTCTCCTCACATTTAAGGTAATCCCTACACACAATTTTGTTCTTAAGATTCAGTTTGGGGACTCCTTTGACAGCCTCAAACTTGACAATGTTCTTCAAGTTTTGATAATGGGCATGTCCCAACATTTGATGCCACAATGTAGTGACATCTATTTTTTCCAATGGAACACAAGTTTGTCTTTAACAAGATAACAATTGTCACTTGATCTAGTTCCTGTCATCACACAATTGTTAGTACAATTAAAGACTTCACAATTATTTTTGTTGAATTTCACCTCTAAGTTGTCATCACAAAGTTGACTAATACTAATCAAATTAGCTACAAGCCCACCTACAAGTAAAACATTCTTTAAGGCAGAAAATCAGTCACATTTAGTGTCCCTTTTCCTATTATATTGTTTTTAATTCCACCACCATAAGTTACACTACCTCATTGAAAAAAATCATATTCTTTCAAAAATAATTTTGTTCTCGTCATGAGACGTGAACATCCACTATCGAAGTACCATGATCCTTCAATATTTGTCTTTTGAGCAGTGTAAACAACATCACATCTCAATTTAGACTTAGTTTTTCATGTCTTCTTTTTTGTGTTTTTGACCTTCTGACAGAATGTGTTATCTGGAGTGCTGGGTAACACTTCAGATAACACTGAATAACTGGACTGTTTCTTTGAAAGAGTATTACACTTATTTTAAAAATGTCCAGAGGTGTGACAATATTCACACAATTTTCCTTTGTCAGAAGAGTCATTAGAGAAAGAATTTTGATCAAAAGCTCGTTCTTTTCTCAAAACATATTTCATGTTTATCACAACTCAAAGAAGAAGTAATTTTATCTAATGATTCTCGGAAACCAATACATGCTTTGAGAGGCTTACACAAGTTAAGGATCTCAACCAATTTGGATGATCCGGTGTTGAGTTTCTTTAAGGTGGTTTCGGCTAAAGTCAATTTGGCCTAATTTACTTTCTCTAGCTCGGTATCCCTCTTGGATGCTTGAACTTCAAACGAGTCAAGTAGGCCTTGAGTCCATCATTCATCTTGGTTAAAGTTTTAACCATTTTGCTCTCTTTTTTCCATTCCTTGAGCAACTCCTCATAAAGGTTCTTTAACCCAGTAATGAGTTCATCTTTTCTCAACTCATCCTCTTGTGAACTTCCTGCATCAAGGTTAGTGGAAACCACGAAACAAACATTTATATTTGAACTGAAATTGTTATACCTG